>CAJUYI010000379.1:0-15701 GCA_910591695.1 Galerucella pusilla
TTAAATAAATGTATCACTATAGATTAAATAAACGCAGCACAAATTTAGCACGTATCTGTCACGTTGGATCTGTCACATTTCTCAAAATTCATGGCCAACTATGCACTTGCACTTTACGGCCAAGTAATAAGATCTATGGGGTTTATTATTTTAACTCAAATAAACTTTTTTACTTCAAATAAAGGTTCAATTGTTGTTAAAAAATATTTTAAACATGTTATTTTATTCATGTGTAAGATATTATAATAATAAAACATCACAAAGCATTGAAATTTGAAGTTTGTTTAAAAAAATTCAACTGCTCCGTTTTTCGTGCCGGTGAGTGTATAATTACATATTGATAATAAATGAGTTTATGTTTAAAATTCAATACTTAATACCTTTACATGCACTACTGGCAACACTGCCTAATTACAATGATTGACTAAACCCGGCAAACATAGTAACAGCTGAAAACGGAAAATTACGGCGTTTGACTAACGTAAATCCGACATTACAGGGAATGCCTAAAACTATTAGGCAAACGGTGTACCGAATGTACAATTACGCTGTTTGCCGGCAATACGTGAAATGACTAGACATTTCAGAGAATGACGGATTTCACTAAATGACGCCGACATATATATATCTATACAAAGTATACATTTTTATAACTATTACCTACCTCGTCTGTACTGGCTGAAGACAATTGACTTTGAGCTTTGGTAAGGATATCTCTGGCTGCATTAACATCAAGGTTTTCTACTGGATGAGCCTCTTCTGCTAAAATCTGAAAATATTTCCAGTGCAGTAGTGTGTAAGTAATGAATTTTTTGAATGAACAAAATTTTCACTGCTGTTTATTGTGTAATTATCATTATATTATCTATTCTATTTATTATGAATAACTCAAATTTGTTTCCCAAAGTAAAAAGTTATAAATGATTCAAAACTGTTGGTAAATATTCAGAAATGGTGCACCTGCTATAATTATTAGAGCAATAAAAAATAACTATTGATAGATGTAAGTACTACATACTTGGACAGATGAATCATCATTTATTGTTACAGTACCACTGGAAACAAATATTTTCTTAACTTTACCATCATCTTCATATACTGTAACTACTCCTGGCTTAAGAACAGCTAAGGTAGGTACGTGGGCAGGTAAGATACCAAAACTTCCAGAGAATGATGGTACATCAACTTGTTTGATGGAAGAGGCGTTATAATAAACCTAAAAATACTGTGAACTTCAAAAACCGAAAGGTATGTAATTGATATTGATCTACAAAATGTAAGTAATATATCCGCCTGTGAAAAATATCATTTTTCCACAGAATCTGAAAATTGTATTACCTGGTTGCCAGCAGCAAATGTGAAACTCATTTGATCAGCGTAAGTTCTTCTTACTGTAGTTTGAATGTTTCTACTGAAAAGAAGACGTGACATAGATCGAATTGGGGCCATTTTCCTGAAAAAAATCCAAGAGCTATTTTATTTCAGAAACTAGTATTTCTTTATATGAACAACAATTACTTCTCAGCAGGTCACATAACCTCTTATTACATAATAGTTTAACACTATCAATTTTTTTATTTACGAACTCTCAATTCAAATTGTGAAATTATATTGTTGGTATAAAATTGTAAGGTGTGATTATTTACCTTTAGTGTATTTTATATAATATAATTTTGAAGGTACAAAAAAACTTAGTTTTTATTTGAAGTGTGAAGTACCTCTTTGAAAATGTACGAGAATGTCAGGTGCCAATTGTCATTCGAGGTGGCTGCTTAATTCAAGGATACTGGATAAAAGACCATATAATCTGAAGAAGAAGCTAGGCATATGCTCGTGGTGATCAATTATTAAATATATTATGTATTGTAAACATTACAAATTTAACTATTCGGAACTTTAATCACTTCAACTTGCTGGCCTAGCGGGCAGTATCACAGTCACAGATAACCAACCCATCACAGTTCGAAAATATTAAACATGATGAATCAGTTAATTTTTATTCAAGGGTATAGCGTTAAGCAGTACGCGAGTTATTGCCAATATTCGTTTGGCGAGTGAAAGAATTTTTATAATGTTATAACAAAAGTCGTAAGCACGCGACATTATATAACCATAAAAGAAAAAAATCATGAAGGAATGGATGAAAATATCTTTAGCACTCAGCGTTTTTGGCTTTCTAAAAGAAATAAGACCTTCCGAACCTTATGTTTACGAATTTTTAATTGACCAAAGATGGAGAAATCTTACAAAAGACGAAGTAACTCAAGAAGTTTACCCTGTTGGTACTTACAGTTACTTAGCGCATTTGGTTTTAGTTTTTCTAATTACAGACTTGTGTAGATATAAATCACTTATAATACTGTTAGGAGCGTCTGGGATTGTTATATGGAGTTTATTGCTATGGACGAAAAGTCTTTTGGAAGCGCAAATCTTAGAGGTATGTATGTATAATACTTAGCATTTATTTAAGCAAAAATACTTTTTAATGAATTTTAATTTGAAACATGTAACGATATGAAAATGAATAGTGATTATCCAATTAAATAAATTATTTATTCAACATAGCATGTCAATGAGGTAGATTATTAAATATCAGATAATGAAAAAAGTTAAATTTAAGGTGCCTAGAATGAATTGATTGGAGCTCAAAAAGACATTTCTTTAAACCTACAATGTATATTATAAATTTTCCCCACCGCTATTGGTAACATACATATTTAAATAAAAATATGTATGCTTCTTTTGATTTTAATGGTAACCAAAGCTTCAAATATATTGCAATGATAAGCATTTAAGGATGCATGACATTGAGCAATAGAATTTGGAAGAATTGCTGTTTGACATCATGCAATTCTCTTGGCATTGCAACATTGCTGTTTACCCAGCTTAGAGTAGAAAGAACAAAGTAGACATTATCTTCAATAAATAATTAATTCAAACAAATATAAACATGTCAAGTATTTTTTTAAATTTCTCCCTAAAATTGCAAGTTGCATGCAATAGCAATGGCACCAAACTGATGAAATTGCAATTGCACTGAATTGCAGAAACTGATCAGCTGGGTCTCAACTGTTCATGCTTTTGATCAAGAAATCTTGTGTCTTGCATTGCATTGCATGTTGTATTGTATTGTATTGTACCATGTCAAGCTGCCTTTACTTTTTATTGAAGAATGCCATATATTTGCAATTTATTGTTTTGAAAACTACAATCCACATTTATGTATTAATAACTTTATTCAATTGAAAACTTCTAAAGATCCTTGCTAAAAGTTTTAAGTAAAAATTATTCTATTAATCTCATTTATTTCCTTTATACAATTAATGAGTCTAAGAAAAATTTCAATTAACTCTTTATGGTTATTTACTGTTTTCAGATATTTTATTAGTTGCAATATAATTATTGTAAACAACGGAAATTAAATGTTTACATATCTAGTCCCAAAATCTTAAAGATAAATGTTTACATTTTTAATATACACCATAAAATATTTTATTGTCATTTTTATAGGAGAAATTATGGTTTTAATTTAGTTTCCTGATCTTTTATAAGTAATTGAATTTTAAATATTTTATTGTGTTTGTTCCTATTCAAAATAATAAATAGGTACTACCTGTATAGTTTATCTAACTTTAGTGTGAAAACAAAACAAAAAATTTCAAATTACCACTTGTCAATGCATTTAGTGACCAGCAAATGCACCAATAAGTGATGCTGTGAAATTTTTGTTACACTGATGTTGGATAAGCAATAACAAGTACATGCTGTAATTATAGAAACCCTTCAGAAGTAAAGTTAGTTGGTAGAGCTATTTTGGAAAAAAAATTAAAGCATTGCTTTGATAACAATGTTCTTATTATGTTTATTAAATGGTTCTGTGAAAAATAGTAGGTATATTGTGTAACAAGTGCACAAAAGTGCTAATTATAAAAAAAATAAACAAATATGTTCACTATTTTAAATTCAAGATCAAATATATCAATAGTCTGCTGACTCCAAGAAGGTGTGTTAATGGTCAAATTAAAAAAAAATCGCCCACTATTGTCCACAATAGGAAAGTAACCTTGGCAGCATAATACACTTCATAAAATATCCATTTAAAAAAAATAAATCTATCAACAATACAGTTGACTGAAAATTGGCAAGGCCAAGGACAGATTGATTCTGTAATTGAACTGAAATCTCTATAACCATTTATAATGTTTCAATTTCAACTGTCCTCTCTCACTATTTTATTTATAACATTATCTATTTATAGTTTCTTACAATGTTTGTTAATATTTATTTGAATTACCATTTTGAAAAATATCTTGAAATCTATAGATTTTCAATAACATTTTTAGTTTTTCCTCAAAAAAAAAACAACAACAAAATACTTAATAAATAATCTGTAAATAAATGTAAGTACAGTACTTAAAAGATACTAGTACTAGTTTATCCGTTTTGGTATGAGAATAAATATGTCAAAATAGCAATTACAAATGTTTATTTAGAGTGAATATTAAATGTAAAATTACAGGTTCCTGAACGATTGTAACTGCGTGACTACGATAACATACATCTGCACAGTTAATTCTCGGCATGCGCCTCGACTTGGCAATCTTTACAGTGGTCCAGAAATGTTAGGCTTTTCCTACTCGGCAAACAATGTATACCCATTCTGTATCTGTAGAGTAGGGAAGGTGAGTGTAGGCTCCCAGCACTTAGGCCACAGGTGACCAATCGTCCATCCTGTCCTTCCCAGGAAGGTGGACAGATCACTAGGAGACATCTCGTTTATATCGGCAGGTGTAGGCCAAGACTCACCGAACAAACACTCTTATTGACGATAACTCCAGACACTCGCCTAAGACATGCCTGACAGTTTCATCTTCCTGTTCACACATCCTGCATAGAGGTGTGTCCACTAGCCCCATAGTATGGAGGTGTTTCCTTAGTTGACAGTGGCCAGTCAGAAATCCTACTGTTAAACGTAGGTTTTTCCTGTTCATTGCCAAATATTCCTTCGGCGCCAGCTTCCCAGGGTCGCCCAGGGTGATCCTAGCAAGACTGCATCCTTTAATTCCATCCCATCTCTTAAGAGATTGAGCATGGGTGTAACGTTTGGCTAGTTCCGCAATTGTCGAAGTCGTTAGGCCGTAGGTGTCACTGGGTCCTAAAATGTTTAGTCCAGCGGCTTCCCTGGCTAAAGAATCAGCAATGCGATTACCTTTACTCCTGTCGTGCCCTTTAACCCACCTCAGGATAATATTGTTATCTGCCGAAGGGTTAGCTAAATCTTGGTGGCACTCTTGTACTAGCCCCGATATAACACGTTGTCTGTTCAAGGCTAATAGCGCTTGTCTACTATCAGATTGTTATGTTCTTCTGTGGCAATTGAGATACTGGTTACTCTGGTTAGTTCTGTTTGAACCACGCTGGTATTGTTTCCCATTCCCCACTTAATCCTTAGACTTAGTGCTCTCGAGTAAACTCCACATCCTGAGCCTTCTTTTATTTGTGAGCCATCTGTATATATGCTTATTGCATTTGCAGCATCTGGCTCTGTGTTCTGTTTTGTTTGTATTTTGTAGGGTTTATTAAACACAAACCTGGGTTCAATTGAATCTTCTTGCCATAGTCTTAGCCTCAATTGGCCCACTCCTACTTCGAGGCTTACACCAGCCGTGCGCAATCGTACCATGGCCATTATCGCAACCTCCTTGATGTACATGTCCATAGGGGTCAGACCAGTAATTAGTTCCATTGCCGCGGTTGTTGTTCTAATGGCTCCTGTGATGTTTAAACAAGCTATTCACTGTATTTGATATAATTTGTGGATGGCCGTTGCTTGTAGAACCTTCGGTCCCCATGCAATTGCTCCATAAGTTAACAAATGTACACCCATTAAATTGTGTTTAAATATCAAATCAAAGGAATAATTGAAAGTTTAATACATCACACGCATTATAACCTTGGCTATTGAAATACACCTTGCAAACTTCAACCTTTCAAGCCTGAAATGTGAATAACTATTATTGACTCAAACGGCTATTTTTCTAGGACTCTCTGTCCTGAACTACCGTGAAATTTGTTCTTAAAATTAAAATTCTTGATCTCATCTTGTAGCACACTCAAGCACACTAACATACTGATTTTTTTCAGGTTTTTTATGGAACGTTCTCTGCCACAGAAGTAGCTTACTACACATACATCTATGCCAAAGTAGACACACAGTATTTTCAACAGGTAACTTCACACACAAGAGCTGCCAATTTGGCAGGTCGTGCCCTCTCTGGAATAATGTCTCAACTATTAATATCATTTGATTTGATGAATTATAGGGATCTCAATTATATCACATTTTCTGGTAAGTACAAATATACCTTATTTCACAAAAACTATTTGTTGAAATTTAACCAAGAAATATAAAATTACTAATTACCTACATGCTACATTGTTCCTCCTTTTATATCGACCGTTTTTGAGACCTATATAAATGATCAATATATAAACGGCTATATTATTCACTCTTATTACTCTTTGTAAAATTTCTTCGTGTCAGTTCAACAGAATAATCGTCCCGCTTCGCGGACAATGAATCTAACTGACACATGACCAAAAAAAGTTAGGTTAACTTAAGCACGGTGTAAAACATACCCTAACTGATTACTAAAGATTTAGTATCATTCTAGTGTTAGAATAATGTTAAATGTATTTATTAATATGCTTTTTAATAATTCAGTTTCAAAGTCATCTTAGAATAACCTAAATTTTATGATAAGGTTTTTATTCTATAAATTTTATCAACAAGTGTAATGCAAAAAATATTTCAATACAATTACTATTTTCAATTTATTTATGTACGTTGTCTATTGAATAATAATTGATTCATATAATCAGTAATAACACTTATTTATTCACCCACAATTATTAATAATAATTGTCTTCCACATATTTCCAATATTTTTTATACAAGATTAGATAATATAATATGCTCATGTAAAATTCGCACTACAAAATTTTTAAAAGATAAGAAGGCATAACATAAACTAGATTAGCAGGAGTAAAACCGAATAAGAGACGAAGTTGATAAAGTTATTCTAATGTGCAAGAAGAATGTCGATTTGCTTATTGTCCAAAGACCGGTGGATGACATTCTGAGCATTTTCATTCAACTGAAAAGTATTATGTATTAATCAATTTAACATATTATTCTTAGATTAAATTAAATTACTTTTTATTTTCCTTGTATAAGCATTAGTCAGTTTAGTATGATATTGAATACATTATTAAAAAATCTTTAAAATCATGTATTACAAGAACCACATTATTTCAATTTAAAAATATCATCGACTACGTCACCGTGTCAAAACTAGTCATCATTTTCGCACATTATCAAAAAAAATCGGCCTTTAAAATTAAGATCTACCCATTTCTGGATGTTTATCTAAAATTTATTGTTTGCAAATTGATAAATTTGTTCCATAATTTAGTTGCGCTCTGTACATGAGTATGAAGTATAATAATTAAGTAGATTGTATCATAGTTTTATTAAATGCATTCATTCAATAATCAGTGTTTATAATTTAATCGTCAACAACGTAAAGAATCTTGAAATATTTTTTTTACCATGTGGAATGCAGTCATAATATTTACATTTTTTGCTGTCTAAATATACACTGCGGAGGATAATGTTTGCATGTTTTCATTTAAAAATATTTCGGCAAATGCTTGGTTAATTTTTATATTCTATATGCTATAATAAGAAAAAATAATTACATGACTTCTTATAGATCTAGATATATTATAAATTTTTTAGCAATGCTCGCTGCCACAATATGGAGTTTGTTCTTACCTTCAGTTCAGAAAAGTATTTATTTCCACCCGGAAGACTTCAAAGCCGAATCGCTAGCATCAAAGATATTAAACGCTTTTAAATTGATGACTTCCCATTTTACAACATCATTTTCAAACAAATACGTATTAAAATGGTCCCTCTGGTATGCTTTATCTACATGCGGATTCATACAGGTATAGTAGTTAGATATAGTATAGAGCAGTGTTTCTCAACTTTTGAACAGGCCGCGCTATATTTTTCAGTGTGGATTATCTTTATTGGTTAAATTTTATTGTGCAAATTGATGCTAATTTTTGCCACCATGGACTCTAGTGTCTGATTAGCAACGTAGAATCTCTATGGCAAAGTACATCCAGCTCAGGATTTACAGAGAAATAATGGAATAAAATGCACCTGAATGGGTAAAGTTTACAGACAGAAGAGAAAACACAGGCTTCGTCATCTGTCAACTTGGAAATATTAGTAGTTCCCTCTATTACTATATCTATTCCATCTAAATAATTCAAATTTCATTTAGAATATGAGCCCATGGGGAAAAAAGTGTCACGATTTGAAACAGCAGCAAACCCATTCAGAACGATAGTTTATCATGCCACCATCGGTTCCAGCACTATATGGCGTTCATTTTCTCGTGTGCAGAAAAGTGCAGTGGAAAACTGAACATTTTATTTTTCACTCTCGAAACCGTGATATAAAACTACGCCGTTTGTTACATTTGATAGTAGAATCATAGGAGATCGGTCCAGACTCTATGACTTTCAAAAATAATCGTTCGGAAAATCTAGGAAAATTGTTGAAAACTCTCATTTTTTACCCCCTGAAACCGTGATATAAAACTGTACGCCGTTTGTTACATTTGATAGTAGAATCATAGGAGATCGGCCAGACTCTATGACGTTCAAAGATAATCGTTCGGAAAATTTTTAAATACTCATTTTCTACCCTCTAAAAAGGTGATTTGAAACTGTACGGCATTTGTTTCTGTAGATTATACAACATATAAATAAAGATTTGACAGAAGTGCCGTACAAAAAAAGTTGTGTGAAAAGCCTTGGGAAATTGTTTCTTTTCCGAGATTTTCCTACTCAAAAAGGTCATCTGAACCTGTACGGCATCTACCTAATGCAGTAGGTTACTTTTAGAATGAAATAAAAAAAATAATGTACAAAAATAATAGTGTGGAAAGCACGAAAAAAAACATATTTCCAAAAATGTATCTAAGTTTTCAAACAAGAGTTTTCAAAAATTATCCTAGATTTTCCGAACGATTATTTTTGAACGTCATAGAGTCTGGACCGATCTGCTATGATTCTACTATCAAATGTAACAAACGGCGTACAGTTTCATATCTCAGTTTCAGGGGGTGAAAATTAGAGTTTTCAAAAATTTTCTTAGATTTTCCTCACGATTATTTTTGAATGGCATAGGGTCTCGACCGATCTCCTATAATTCTACTATCAAATGTAACAAACGGCGTACAGTTTCATATCACGGTTTCGGGGGGTGAAAAATAGAATGTTCAGTTTTCCTCTGCGCTTTTCTGCACAAGAGAAAATCAACGCCATAGTGCTGGAACCGATGGTGGCATGATAAACTACCGTTCTGAATGGGTTTGCTGCTGTTTCAAATCGCGACACTTTTTCCCCATGGGCTCATAGTCTAATTGTTTGTAAAGTGCTTCATTATGTTGCCCTTTTGTTATAAATATATGTAGTCCTTTTTTCTTTGCATCAATTCTATAGTTAAAATTTTCTAGGTTCAAACGTACATGCAACCTCTTTGGACTGCTATAGTAGACGACCCATCGAAGCCAGTTTACAACGGAGCTGTAGAAGCAGCATTAACAGTATTAGGGTTTTTAGGTGCGTTGATCGCAGGAATCCTCAAAACAGATTGGAGAATAAAAGGAGAACTTACATTGACAATATGCGCCATATTACAAGCTTTTGTTATGCTATTCTCTTCAAGAACGGAAAAGGTGCTTTTGAGTTACGTTTGTTATGTAATTTTTGGAGGAATATATCATTTTATGATAACGGTAACTTGTAGCGAAGTCGCTAAGTGTATTCAAGATGACAGTTACGGATTAGTATTAGGTGTGAATACATTTGTCGCTCTAATTTTTCAAACTATTTTAACGGCGTTTGTTGTTAGGGATGGAGTGGGATATGGACTTAAGCCAAGGGATCAGTATTTTGTATATGGTTGTTTTCATCTCGTGATAGCGGTCATTTTTATTTGTATAGGATTGGTAGTGTGGATGAACAGAGCAAAAGAATACAGAAAAGATAGTATTATATCAAACCAAAACAATATTGTATTCCAGTAACATATTTTAAAGATTTGAAAGAATAAAAATGTCAATTCGAGAAATGTGCATGGTTTACGTTATTAATAATGGCCATATGCACCGATGTTCACAAATCTGTCAGATTAACATATATATGTCACATCAGTTCTGGGAGACATATTAAATTCCTAACATTATCGCTTTATTAACTATTTCTTCGTATAAGTAATCACAACCATGATGTTTTGGAGGACGTTTATGTCACTTTCTCTTGTTTTTTAAACCATGGTAGCCTTTCAATTAAATCACACATGTGTGTATTTTGACCTTAAAGATCTATTTTGAACTCTTCTTCATCTTGGTTTCTGTTGAAAGTCTCAGGGTGTGTTGTAACTCGCTAGGTCAAACCATTGATATAGTTAACCATTGGTTAACTTGAAAAGGATGTTGTCACACGAGAATTTCGACGTTCACCAACTGGTTAACCTTCGAAAAGTTCACCATCAGATCTCGGAGAGTTAACCATGAGTTAACCTATGATCAACCACAGAACAATACAATTTTACTTGTTCTATTTGTTTGTCTGCTTCAATTTGACAATTTAGGTTTGCAATTGACGTTTTACAGTTATTTTTGATTTAGTAAAAAAATAAATGTATATAAAGATATATTTATCGCGCTGAACATTTAGTGCGGTTTAACCATTGGTCCAGTGACCAGTGGGTTAACCTGCTGAGTTACAACACACTCTCAGAGTCCAGCAGTTTTTTCAGTTAAGTTCCGATATAATAGTCTCGGGCTTCTAAAGCTCATTTTCTGCCCTTGTGATACAATATACTACTCGGCAATGTTGAAAATCAGTAAGCCCGATCATCTTGAAGGTAGAAATCTTACCGAGTGCTATGGAATACAGATAACGACTAATTTTGTTTAAACTGCTAGACTCAAAAATGGGAATTGAACCTGTGGTACATTTGGTGGTGGATTGTCAGCTCTTAGCACAAATAAAATGCCAAGGAATAGGAATTGCAGCGATGCAAATGAAGAAAATAAAAAATAATATAGGAACGTAATTTCCTTATAAAATTGTTTGGAATTTGTAGCAGTATACTAGCCATTATTTATAATATTACTATTTCATACTTTGTAAATCCTGATGAAATCGTTTACCTGAATTGCATTCAATGCATGTAAGGGCAAAGAACTGTTTGTTTTTTATTATAATTGTTCCGCTCAAATAAGCCAAATTTGAGTTTACAAGTAATCCAATCAATTATGGAGAATTTTAATTATATTGATAAGACATCATTCTAAGTATTATTGTTTTTATTTCACTTTTTACATATTGCACATGCATGCTTTTTTATTTGTTATTATAAAGTTATAATTTATATTATAAAAGATTTATTGTGATGAGTGGTGTTGTGTATTTTTAAATTTTACTTTTCTTATATTTTTATATAAAAACCTCTTAGCTGCTAATTTGTAAAGTTATAGTTTTTATAAAAATAAACATTTCAACGATCCTTATCCTTTGTATGGTAGAAAGTATGGTAATGGGGCGTCTTTCAGTCTCAAAACGTCATGGATTTTATGTGAGAAAAAAATTTATAACCACAATGATAATTTTTATTTTAATCGATAGTTTTTAATACATAAAAATTTTTGGGTCGTTGTAAGTGTAGGACACGCTAAAAATGATTCAAAGTTACGAAAAAAAATTTAATACCTCGCGACCGATTTCCAGATATCCTAAAATTCCTCTGAGAAATATAACTAAAGGAGACTTTCTTCAGAAACTAAGTAGAAGTATGGGGTCATAATGGATCTTTCTCAGTGAATGTCACCCCAAAAAATATACATACATCCAAGAAAACAAATAAAAGATTTCACTCCATATATTTTTCCAACTTTTATTTGGAATATATAGAAATTTCAATATAAACAATAAAATATTATTGTACTTATTGATTCAGTCATTTTCTAACTGATTATTCATATCTCTTTTTACATGTAATTTATATCAAACCAGTTTCTACTGAATAATACAGTGAATGGTTATTTAGACCTAATCCCCCATCAATTAATATTCAACATATTGTAAAAGATTTTGTGAAATTGAAAAACAGTAACACAAAATATTGCATACCTAGCCCTTAAAAACTAATTCAATTTTTTTAAAAATCCTATCTTCCTTAAATATCTTACAATGAATGGTACAGATGCTAGAGTGATAGTAATTCTAACTGGAGCAAAAACCTTGTGGATAGCATAAGCAACAGCAAAAGTCCCAGCATTCGTTGCTATGTTACTATTAGAAAGCCAGTCTTTTAATCCTATACTTTCTAATAGAGAAGTTATGTCTAATCCCCTAAAAAAATATATAGATTAACAACAGAATGTTAGGCACACAACTAACATGAATGAGCCGTTAATATTGAGTTATGTTTATGTTAATGCAACTTTTGTAAAATCAATCAATTAAGAGGATAATATACCTACCCTACGATATTCGATGTAGGACTAGGTCATACCCAAAAGTGTATAATCAATTTTTAAAATATATGTTGATAAGCTCTTCATCTCAATTCTGGTAACCTTAACCAATCTTTAGTTCTGTAATTATGAGACATGTTTAAAATGCAGAAAATGAAATTACTTACATTGATACAAGGGCATAGGAGGTCCCCAATGATATTAGTGATATTCCAATATGAAAAACAATAACAGTTGAACCATACTCTTTAACTGCTTTCTTTAATTTGTCTTTTCGTGATACTTGTTCTATAATAACTATCTTATCAGGAGCCTGTTTGATAGAACTTACTTCTTGCTTGGCTTCTTTAACATCTGTACTATTAAATCTAAAGGTTTGTGTAGATAAAATAGTTTTACTAATTACAAACGTACTTTTGGTGGATCTGTTGAATACTGTTCTGGACAAAGCTGACCGACCATCACAATAGGATAAAGTGCTATAACAACTGCAACTAGCTAAAATAATAATAATATACTATCCATGACTTGTTTTGTATGTTATTACCATTTATTTACAAATAACTTACCTATGCTAGTGCTGCTTCGATTCAGTGTTCTTATGATATTCATTGCTTGTAAACAAATTGTTTGTCTCATTTTTACTATTTTTAGTAACTGTTTACATGAATATATTGTGTCATTAAATATGTTAGATATAATATTGCTAGGTTTTGAAAACAAAGGTTGCAAGAGTTATAAAGTGACTAAAAGTTATTTACTAGATTCACTTTGTAAAATTTGTGAATAGAATTCAAAGTGAAAATTTAAATATCAACGGGTTGTGCTCACTAAGTTAAATTACTATAAAAACAAATTGAATGGATAAAAAAATATCTGCAGCTTTCTAAAATTTGCTATTGGTATTGACAGATGATACACAAATAAGAAGGTTAGGTTAAGGCAAATGCTGCCAACAACAAATATTGAAAAAGTAGGTTTCTATTATATATTTCCTTTTCCAACATTACCCAATGAATCTAAGCAAGTTTGTACTTTAACTTTGTCAGTTGAATGTTTCCAAAATCTATTTATGCTAAATCTAAAATAGAAGGTATTTTTGTTCTATCTTCTGCCCTGACTTGATTTTATTTGGGAATTGAACTGTTGAAACAAATTGATAAATTCAACTCTTACCCCGTGTAATCTCTCCAAAATTCTAATGAAATAAAATCAACCTCAGGATAATTTCATTTGGACCCTCAGTATTACAGCTATAAGCAACTGAATAGGCACTAGGGTATGTCTAGTTGCATACCTATTAGAGGAACAATATTTGTAGTGATTGACCTCTCTATCTTGTCAGAGTATTCTATGATTCACAAATCCAAAAGAACGCACCGAGCACATTACCATTAACTGATATATCAATATTTTCATTCAAAAAGAGCGAACCTAATATTACTTATTTGAAAAAATACGGACGTTCTTAAAATCCACCGATATATTCTATCGATATGTCAGATAGAATGTAGTTGATCTATCGGAGGACGATTATAAGACCGTATTTGTTAGATTCTATGGTAGATTGAAAAAAATATAAAAAAGAATGAAGATAAATTTGATAATCATTTTCAAACCACCCCTGATAATTCCATTACATAATCCATTTTTATTAACGAAAAAAATTATGTATAAAATGTTTAACACAACAAAACACCTAACCTCAATAAATGAAGATTGTTAATCGTCATTGCGTATGATTGATGATTGTGCATTCCCCTCCAAAATCTACCAGATTTATCGAGTCTCAAGCCCGGTAGAAGTGATGGTTAAGATGTTCTATAGAACTATCGCTGAATTTAAGAACGTTGGGATGATTCTATCGACAATATATCGTATCGTTAAATTTGAGAATATGTCTAATGGCTTGACGTTGACGTCTTCAAAGGAAAAAAAGCCTCCTATTTTTTACTATATTTACTAGGATTATTATCCGATTTTTGACAATTTTGCTAGCCCATCTAGGGCTCTTGTTTGCTCCTCTGTTGACTGTATGTGCAATTATTGTAAATATTCTTATATTACCATAACCTAACTTGAGAGCATATAATAGTATATTATTAAACGAGCAATTTATGATAGCCATAATTCACGATGGGTGAAGTTTGCGTCACGAGCCGCAGGAGAGGGGCGCAAGTCACCCAAGTGAATTATGGCCATAAATTGCGAGTAGAATACTATACTTTGTCCACGACACTTTATTTATTAATAAATAAAAGTCAGTAGCGATTTGGCATATTACTAACCTCAAAATGTTGTGGCAGCTACTTCAAATAATTTGACATATATAGAGATGGGCGATACTGTAGAAAGTATCAATACAACGTTCCCTTTATAAATATATTGTTTTGAAATACTTAATATTAGAAAATATCGTTATGAAAAGTATCAATTCTAAAAATTACAATATTTTATAGATACGATATATGTCAGAAACAAATTTCCTGAACAAAATACACAGATTTAATAGTTTATTCCATATTGTTCCCCCTACATTGTTCCCTACATTGTTCCCAATACACTACAGTGTATTATGAACCATAATTCACGACAGTTGATATATGGGTACCATATACCTTTAGTTAGGAGGTAAAATATTGACTTATTATTGGGTGGTCGTGGACAAAGGTTGTTTATTGAAAAATATACCTGTCTCGTATTGGAATATAACTTTTTCAGTTGAATTTTTCCAAAATCTATCTTGGCTAGAGCTAAAATAGAAGGTCTTTTTGTCCTATCTTCTTCCTCCAATGATTTTATTTTGAAATATTGTGAATTTAACTGTTATAACAAATTAATAGTTCCAACCCTCAATACGTGAAATCTTTCCATAATTCTAAAATAAAATCAATCATTGTATAATCTAGTATTATTTTATTTGGACACTCTGTATCACAACCATAAGCAGCTAAGAGGTATGCAACTAAACAGGCATCAATGCATGTTTGGCTGCGGTCCTATTAGAGAGGAACAATATTTTAACCACTATTGGGAAAAGTAGAATTCGATAGATGGCGCTCTGAAATGTCAATT
>CAJUYI010000379.1:15711-99118 GCA_910591695.1 Galerucella pusilla
ATGAATATAATACAAAAACAATGCAAAACGAATTATTTTACTCGTTGCCGTTAGTTACAATTTTCTCCGCCAGAGGTCTCATCGAATTCTACTCCGCCCAATAGGAGGTTGCAAATGGCGAATAGTCGTTTCCGTTTTGACAGTGGCGTACTGTTTGTAAAGGGTATGGGATATGTAAAATTTTAAAATTGTAGCTTATTGAAATGTATTAAATATATTATGTTTTACTATAAGCTGTCCTATACAAACAATATTGTCTAGGAGCAATGAATATACGAATATAGAATAACACTTCTGATAATACTTTCGTTTAAGCTTATTTTCTCCAAAAAAACTACATAAACAATCTACGTCAGTCAACTCAACTTCACAAATGAGTCATAGTTAGGGTGTTTTTGAACGTCAAAGAGTCTGGACCGATCTTCTATGATTCTACTATCAAATGTAACAAACGGCTTACAGTTTCATATCTCGGTTTCAGGGGGTGAAAATTAGAGTTTTCAAAAATTTTCCTAGATTTTCCTCACGATTATTTTTGAATGGCATAGAGTCTCGACCGATCTCCTATGGTTCTACTATCAAATGTAACAAACGGCGTACAGTTTCATCACATTTTTGGGGGTGGAAAATCAAATGTTCAGTTTTCCACTGCGCTTTTCTGCACAAGAGAAAATGTACGCCATAGTGATGGAATGGTGGCATGATAAACTATCGTTCTGAATGGGTTGGCTGCTGTTTCAAATCGCGACACTTGTTTCCCCATGGGCTCATGGTCTATAGGTTAAACGATTGAATTTATTTTAAAATTACGGAAAGATTCCAAGAAATAAATTTACACTGCAATTTTTGTGGGTTAGACTTGCTTCGTTTGGGCAATGTTGTTAGAAATCCTTTGTTTCCTTTCCGGTCAATTGATAAAATTTAAAAAATCTCTCCGTTTTTTGAAGTATATTTCCATTTCCCGTATTTTACTTCTGTTATTTTAAATGTAGAAGTGCACAGTTTCCAGATATATATCCTTATACAGGGTGTTCGAAATATTCGAAACATATTGAATGAGTATTTTTAAGTACGACCCTGTAATCACATTTTTCAGTGGTCTGTACTCAATTGATTTTCTAGGATGCTTCTCTAGATGCATTAAATAGATTTCATTTCAAGCTAAAAAATAAAAAAACATCTCTGATACCATTGTTAACCCCCAAAGCGTGCATAAATTATTACTTTGACGGTACATTTTTGGTAGTAAAATTGTCTGTGGAAAAATATAAAGGAAAAAGTAGATTCGATTTTTTATACTCTTTCCAATTATGACGAGCAATTTTGAAAAAATCTAAATACAGGGTGTTGTTTTTAGGAAAGACGAATTTTGAAATTTTTTGTTAAGCCGGACCTGCATTATCTTTTTGGAGGTGCTTTTGATGGAGTTTCTAGGTCATGGTTATCACATGTACCAAATCTCAAAATAATATACAGGGTAACTTGGAAGTTATGAGGTTCGAAAGAAATAGGATAAATATATAAAACACTCTGTATCTCGGTTATAAAGTGCAGAAAAAACATTAAATATATAGGTTTTTGGAAGCACCAAAGTGATCCCCATATACAGTTGAAGTTAGGCCCATTCCCAATGAAACACCCTGTATCTACATTAGAAAAAAGCTTATACTTTCTCCTTATTTCTTCCTTTGAGGCTATCTATCATAATATCATGATGAACAATTTTCACAAAATGATTTAAGTGTGTGACTGATTAATAACTGCTTAATTAATATTATATATTGTAGTTTTTATAGAAGAATAAAACACTATCAACATCTATTTCAACATACCACCCTTGGATCAAGTTTAGATAATTCCGGAACGATAATATTAATAGTGTTACCATACACAAACGATAGAGGGCTTTTTTCTCGGCCAAGACGTCAACGTCACGCCATTTTTTCATGATGCGTTCTTTTTGACCTAGAATAGAGACTTTTAGCTTTTTAGCTTGTTTTAAATTTCTGACGTATCCGTATCCGTAACGAACTGCGCATATGATATGGATTATTTAATATCGTCACCATTTTACGTTTTACAAAAATATAAAAAGGTAAAATAAAAAAATTATGACAAGCTAAAAGTGTCTAATACTGATATGTCATGTGTACTATGGCGCGCTCTTTTCGATTTATGAATCAAATACTACGATAAGATAGAGAGGTCAATCAATACAAATATTGTTCATTTTATAGGTACGCAACTAATCATGCCCTAGTGTCTGTACAGTACAGCATAACTCCCAATTGCTTATAGTTGTGATACTGAGTGTCCAAATGAAATTTATACAATGAATTTTGGTATGTGAAATTAGTGAAACATGAAAATACTAAAATTTATTTTTGAACAACATACAAAATTTTCGACGTTGGTATATTAGATACAACTTAAAAACAGCACACTTATCCACTAGGTACAACTATTTAAAATTTACACAGCAATTTTCTATTCATACTTTACTAAAAATCAGTCAAGGACTTATAATATAATGAGTATTATTTACACTGTACAAATTTTCAACGTACACATCAAGATACATAAAAAATCTTGATATTTAAAATATAGATACTTATTAATCTTTTGTGCAACTTCGTTTTCTTTGGAAGCTTGAATTTATTATTGCATAGTTAAAATGGCTAAAAAAATAAATGCGCAGGACAATTTTATTAATTATAATTCAATAAGCTGAGTAAATAAAATAAGTGAAACAAGGCACATATATTTTTTTAAATAGTTTTCGAGGGTTTTCCTACATTTTGATTCTATTTGGAATAAAAAATATGTAATATCCCATGAAAAAAGTTATAAAAGACTTTATTTTTAATCACAAATATTTATTTTGCTTTTACTTATATTTTGAAGGGTACGTATATACTATTGGTCATTTTATAAAAAATAATGGAATACCAAATAGATTATTATACAAGAAATATTTGAGCATTTATTTCACTAGGCAGAACTCTCTACATAAGTGAATTTTTAAATGACTGAATAATTGACAAATTACTGCTTTTAATATGAATTGAAGTTTAATTGATGTTCAGTCTCTACCCTCTTGATAAAAATATATGCAATTGCCATGTTCTATGAAAATATGCGATCATTATGTATTATTTAGAATTCATAGAGGTAGACAACAATTTTACATGAAATACAACCATCATTATATATTCTTAAGTATTATGCATTCTTTTGATTTAAAAAAATACTTTATAATTTGTATATAAAAAATTTATATACATTTTGTAGAATTTTCAAATTTATAAATTTAATAATTGAAATTTAACAAGATTTTCAGCAATTTTTTACACATCTAGCAGCAAAACTTATGTGCAAGTCAGTCTATTGTTATTTGATTGAATTCGTATATATGCTTTCAAGAGTGAATTCTATAATATGTAAAAATAGACTTTTCTAGAATCAACTCAATAATGAAAACACATACATTAATTTTTTTTTACTAAGAAATGGATGAATTTATACCAATGAAAAGTTGCCGAGAATGTTGTTAAGCTTCAAATATGTCTAAATTTTTAACACAAAAATAATATAATCTAAAGAATTGCTATACAATAGTTTGCAATGGAAAATTCAATAAATATAAAGTTAAATATATAAATCCAATTAAATATATTCATAATGTCGAACTAGTTAAAATACTGCGTACTTGTCGGTACTATAAATATACCATAAACTAAATAAAATTATTAAGGATGGCATGGAACTGCCAAACAAATAAAATGTTGGTATTTGCGTACAAAATTAATATAAATATATTTTTAATAAAGGTAATAGTGATCATTTACAAAACAAATCTGAAATACAATGGTAGGTAAGTTAGGAAAGGCAACTATAGGCTGAATAAAGTTCCAGTTCAAATTGGACAAGGGTAGAATTGGTTAAGAAGTTAACTTCCAATTTTACTTATCTTATCAAAGAAAAAAATATGGAATAAAGAAATATTTTTTATAGTGTTTATTTGCTGTATGCTACATTCATTACCAAGAAGCAACAGTTCAACAAAACTATCACTATTACCTTTTACAATAATTTATTATTTTTTGGTTGATGAAAAATATTCAAATATATAATAAGTGCTCATAAGTTTTATTAGACTAGAATTAATTTCATAAAAAAATTATTCAAAATAAAATCGTGGACGGATGTAAGCAGACCAATTGACAGGTGCTTGTATATTGTCCAACAGTTCGTTTATAAATATGGCGATATTGACGTGAAAATATTCAATGGTATTATATTATATCTGGCAATACTAATATACCTATGAGTTTATCTAGTCATGCCAAAATAACTATTTGGCGGTGATACAAAATTTCAACTTTTTGTATAATAAAATTTCAAGAAATAAAGATATAGCCACAATAAATTAAGGTTTCGTGACACTATATCGACAAATTATCTGTATTTGCTTTGAACTCTGGATGGTAACTATAATCCAAAATACGATCTGTGCTATTGTTAACATAATAAAAATTAATTATACTGGCTGATTCGACACGACAATAGATAAAATAGACAATTTATATATGAAATTATTTTTTCTTAAAAAGGGGAAAGTTTATATGAAGCAGTGTCACAATTTAAAAAATTTTCAAAATGAATTAATAATTATTCCTTAAGCTCAATTCAAACAGGTACAGGGTTATTCATTATAAATGTCCCAGCCCCTACCATAGTTATTATTGTATAAACAAAAAAAATTTCAAATAAAAGTTGTGTGGTTATAAACTAATTTTATTATAACGTTAACAAAAGTACAGTGGCGCGAATAGTTTGGGGGACACAAAAAAATTATTCGTTTTTTTAAATGAGACACCCTATATATTATTGAATTTTTGAAAAAATGTTTCTGCTCTGATTTCAAAAATATACCCCTGTCTTACACCGTTCTTAAGATATTAAAGGATAAATAATACTATAAATATTGAAAAGTCAATATTATCAAAGAAAGCTATGAAAATCACAACTGTCATGTTTATTAAATGTCATCATTATTGAAACATTCAAAATGGTTTACAGTGTAGGAGAAAAAATTCAAATATCCACTTGCTGTATAGAAAATAACAAAGATAAACGTGCAGCGCAAAGAGCATACAGGGAGTTGTATCCAAATCGTCCAACACCCGCAGACAATACGTTCAGACGTATTTACCAACAGGTAAATAATATCGGTGGTTTTAATAGAAAAAGGCGACTAGTTCATGCAAACAACGAAGATCAATCAGATATATACTGCTTTATTTCGAAGGTATTCTTGAGAAGTTTTTTGAAACACTATATTATTTTTTAGAAAATTCTGAATGTAGTATAAATAATGCAGCAGCTCATTTGAATATGAGTTACTCTAAAATACAACGTACGTTGAAAACTAACAATTACAAACCATATAAAATTTTACCCGTACAAGTTTTGACAGAGGCTCATAAAAGGAAAAGGTTTGAGTTTTGCCGTTAAATACTCCAAACGTTAGATGAAGATCCTGATTATTTGACTAAAATATTATGGACCGATGAATCGTCCTTTTCTACGGCTGGAGTTTTTAATAGGAAAAATCGTAGGTCATGGGAAAACAAGGAGAATAGAAAAAGATTGATAAAACCAATAAAAAAATCAGGAAGAAAAGCTCTTAGTGTATGGTATGGAATATTCGGAAACAAAATTGTTGGACCCATATTTTATGATTTCAATTTAACTGGAAATAAATCTTCCTGAAGTTGAAAATATTCTTGTAGAGAATTTTTTGGACGTTCAACTTCAGGATATGATTTGGATGCAAGATGGGGCAGCTCCGCATAATGTCCTACCTGTTAAAGAGCATTTGAACAATGTATTTCAAGTGTGGATAGGGAATAATGGAACCATATTATGGCCTCCTAACAGTCCGGATCTATCCCCTATGGACTCATTTTTTGGGGGGTTTTTAAAAGACATAATAAATAATAATAATGACTGTATTCAAGTCATTAAAGACCGAATTCAATTAGAAATAAATAATCTAAATGTAAACAATCAAGCCATTTCTGATGCAATTCAAAATATAATCAACTATAAACAACTTTTATAAGTTATTATTTATTTATAATTGTAAAGTTATCTCTTTTATATTCGTTATCTATTATTTGTAATTTTAATTAAATGTTGACCAAAACTTTTATTTAATATCTAAAGAACGGTGTAAGATAGGGATATGACATGGTATATTTTTGAAATCAGAAGAAGAACATCTTTTCAAAAATTCAATAATATATAGGGTGTCTCATTTAAAAAAACGAATAATTTTTTCGTGTCCCCCAAACTATGCACGCCACTGTACTTTTGTTAACGTTATAATAAAATTAGTTTATAACCACACAACTTTTATTTAAACATTTTTTTTGTTTATACAATAATAACTATGGTAGGGGCTGGGACATTTATAATGAATAACCCTGTACAACAAAGACAGGATTGTAACTCGTCCCACAATCACTAGATGGCGGATATATCTTATGGGATGGTCGCTCACAGCTGATACTTACCGTTACAAAACAATTATAGTGGCGAGTGGATGTTCGTAAAAATAAAATTTGGCCTCTCGTTCAAAAAGAAAAAAACACCCACAACAGATGCAAAAGTACGCTTCCAAATTTCCTATTTCTGGGAGAAAAAAAGAAGACCAACTTAAGTTAATGAGCACTAATTTCATGAACCCTTTTATAATAATAATAACCATAAATTTAGACATCCCTTCAAATCGTATTTTACATAATAAAGGACAAGTCATAGGAAACACAGAACATAACTTATTTATACAGTTTACAAATAATTAAATAAAAAAATTATTTGTGGCATACACACACTAGTCAATAAAATATTTTTTTAAATAAGTTTTAAGTAATTCAGAAAAATGTTACAGAAACCATGACACCTTGTAACTTTTTTTCAAAATCTTGAATATACACGAAAAAAAACAATCAAAATGTACAAATAGGGCATGAGGTATTGTTAGATTTATAACAATTCCAAAATAAGGTAGGGACCTAACAATTATCAAGGACGTACTAGAATCTACATATACAATAATAATAACTTGAAAAATCAACTTCAACAAACACAGTTAACTAAAAAAATGTTTTATTCAATAATACCTATATTTTATATTTTGAAGTGGGCACCAAGTAACCCTTCCTTTACGTGGTGTCACACAATTCGTCGACACTCGGCTATTTTAAATGTAAAGTCAGTTTTTCAAGATTACTGTCATACTCGTAGTAGAAATATATGCTCATGCTCAATCCCTTAAGAGATAGGATGGAATCAAAGGATGCAGTCTTACCAGGATCACCCTGGGCGACCCTGGGAAGCTGGCGCCGAAGAAATATTTGGCGATGACCAGGAAAAACCTACGTTTAACAGTAGGATTTCTGACTGGTCACTGTCAACTAAGTAAACACCTCCATACTATGGGGCTAGTGGACACACCTCTATGCAGGATGTGTGAACAGGAAGATGAAACTGTCAGGCATGTCTTATGCGAGTGTCCGGAGTTATCATCAATAAGAGAGTGTGTGTTCGGTGAGTCTTGGCCTACACCTTCCGATATAAAGGAGATGTCTCCCAGTGACCTGTCCACCTTCCTGAGAAGGACAGGATGGACAATGACCTAGGAGGACAACTCCTCGGGAGGATGTACAATGGGTCACATGTGGCCTAAGTGCTGTGAGCCTACACACTCACCCTCCCCACTCTACAGATACAGATACAGATAGAAATATATTTACTTTGCAATTTATAATCACATAATAAACATTAAACAAATAAGTATTAAATTGTCGAATAAAACTTTTGCTTTGTGTTTTAGTTAACCTGTGCTTATCGTTTTTTTAAGTTGTTTTTTATTCATAATCGTAACAAGCAAAGAGGTTTGAGATGTATTTTAGTTAAAAGTTTTATGAGCAATATTGTAAAATTTTTCATCAACGCATAACGTATAGTTCTTATAGAAATACCGCAGTCTAGTTTATTTCTCTAAAACAAATGTACAACTACAAAATAAAAATTTAAAAGATAGATTCACAAAACCTTCAAATATTTTGAGGCTTTCATTTAAATTTGGAATTTAAAATTTTATAAACGTTCAAGAATTAAAAAATTAAAAAAATGGACATACATTGCACAGTGGAACTAACACACAGAGATACTAAGTGTGTTTGAAATAATTTCTTACCGTATGTCCCATAACAAATGGACGATTCTGTTATAAAAACGCGCAAAATATTTATGTAGGACAAACATGGCGAATCTACCTTTTCTTACACTTCAACATAACATTCAGGTAACATTTTATAATTTCATATTTTTTACACATACGCCTCAACATGCCTACCTTCTAGTCTATTAAAAAAAACTTTCCAACTATGTACAGTTTTTCCCGACCAAATCCACACACTGGACGTAATTCCGACAATCATGGTCATCAGATACTTGACCATGAACACCTCAAACCTCGGATGAGTTTTTTCTTTCAAATCCCTCGGACAGGGAATGGCATATTTTGATTTTTCGCACATATCTTGATTCCATGTCTAAGACAAAATTGGAAAATTTAATAAAGATTGACAAATTAAATGAAATCAACAAATTCCATAACAGACAATTAACCTATAATATTAGAGTTTGTTCAAACATCCTTTGCCGTTACGTCATACGTTGTCCAGCTTGCTCTCTCATTCATGAAATGGATGAGAAGAAATTATGACGTCATTAACGTATTCCTTATCTATAAAGGTCGACATATGGTTGAAATAATACCCTTCTTGGTGTGCGTCATCGATTGTTAATGTCCTTCTAACACATTACGTAGGAAGAAATGGAAAAAAAGGCAGGTCTGTGATTAATCCTAATCAAAATATCACAATAATGAACCGTTTAAATGTATTACAAACGTTAACCCTAATGTGACCCTAATCTTTGACTTACAAAATTTGAATGGTTGATGTTTAGATTACGCTCAAGCTCAACCTATCAATCGTGAGTTTAAAATACTATGAAGGCGTTACTTTCGTAGCGGCAATAAGTCTTACGTCTTTTTCTACTGTCACACTGACAGTTCTTGACAGGTCTGTACTCTGTTGTTTACGATCAATTATTATTTATGGAAAGTGAATATTAATCTTATTGTTTTATTTATATGAATAATACAAAAATATGCATGAATACACGGAAAAACATTAGTAAGTTCTCAAGTATTTTCAGTTATAAAAAGAAGCTGGTAATTATTAATTGCATAGCCTTTTCGAATTTGGCAAAATACAACCCTGATGATCTTATTTATCAAATTTAAGGTTAGCTATATGTCAAAATAGCAAATAAAATAAACGACATGCCGAAAACCCGGATATACGTCACAATCGATGACGCACACCAAGAAGGGTATTATTTTAACTTATATAATTTTGAGGTTAGACATACTTGAAACAGCAAAATACGTCACCGATTATGACGTAACGGCAAAGGATGCTTGAACAAACCCTATCAGTTTTACAAATAACGTTTGCATCGTCAGGAGAAAATTATAGGAATATGTTTTTGTTATTTATTGACTTTATTCAATAATTAATAAAGATTCCTATCTCAATAAGTCCTCCTCCTTCGTCTTCCATGTTTTTCTAATTAAATTACTTTGCCTTGACTCCTAAGAGATACCGTTGACTGTTGTACTGTTATTCTTCTAGAGTTGAAATAATACTCTTCTTGCGTAATCGTTTGGGACGTATATTCGATAAGGCTATGACATTAATAATTACCAGCTTCTTTTTCTAACTGAAAATACTTGTGAACTTTCAAAATGCTTATGTTTTTCCGTGTATATAGGCATATTTTTGTATTATTTAAATAAATATAACAATAAGATTAATATTCACTTTTCATAAATAATAATTGACCGTAAACCACAAAGTACAGACCTGACGAGAACTGTTAGTGGGACATTAGAAGATGTAGAAGACATTAGAAGACGTAAGACACATTGCCGCTACAAAAGGTAGGTCTGCATCCTATTTTAAATGAGTTATTTCTCCCGATTGATAGGTCGCGCTTGCGCTTATTCTAAACATCGACTAGTCAAAATTTTTACGTCAAATATTAGAGTTAACGTTTGTAATAAATTTAAACGGTTCATTATTGTGATATTTTGTTTAGGATTAATCACAGACCTGCCTTTTTTCCATTTCTTCCTACGTATTGTGTTAGAAGGACATTAACAATCGATGATGCACTCCAAGAAAGGTATTATTTCAACCATAGTAGGTTTGTTATTCGAAGTTGAATTTGAAGTCTTATTTTATTATTTTCACGATGAATTGATAAAAATAAACTTACCAGCATCCATTCGTCGAAATAACTGTGTTCGTATATCAGACAGGAAATGACCACAAGTGCAGGAAGTGTATAAAGAACTGAAAACACACCAATCCTAATCATCAATTTTTCTAGCTTATCGGTTTTCGTTCCATCATGTTTCATCACTGTGCGTATCCGGAATAAGGAAACAAACCCAGAAGTTAGGAAGATCGTACCTATTACTAGGTAAACCACAAGAGGAATCAACACGAACGTCCTCATTGCGTCTATGTTCCAAATACCAACGTAGCACACGCCACTGAGGATGTCACCTGAAACAAATCAAAAATTAAGATCTATATTTTTCAAAAATGAAACAGATATTTGTTCACCATCCGCTACTCGGTCTACCCCCATCCGCTACTCGGTCTACCCGGTACCCATTGAGCCATCAGGCCGGATACCGGATATACCGGATAGTTACGTACTATCTGATCGGATACCAGATAGTTACGTATTACCCAAATGGATACCGGATAGATTCGTACTATCCAGACGAACACCGGATGGTACATTTTTATGCAATTCATTGAGATATATGTATGTGCTGTAACGCGTTTACCTCCTTCTACACGTCACTATGGACACACTCGGAGCTAAATTTCGGTTCAAGTCTCGGGCGCCAGATTTTTAACGCGGTTTGCTCAACGTCCCTTTCTTTGAACCTTAGCGTCAAGAGTTCCAGATAGACTCAGATGGAGGTTACGGATAATTCCAGGGGTTTTGTTGAATTTACTTCAACTAACTAATCTCAAATTTATAACCCGGATGAATCAAATATCGGTTTGGTTTCAACTAACGATGTAATAACGGAATAAATCGAAAATTTTTCCTTTGTTATAATAATACTCTGTTGTCTATTGTAGTTATAACTCTATAGGGACGGACTGACAAACTAACGGGGAGAAGAAAGGGCGGCCTTTAAAGTCTGAGCCGATCAGATTATCTAATACGGGGCAAATCTACCAGGCAATCGAATAAGCGTAACTGAGCCACAAGACAAGTTCGGTTCACCCTTTGGATTTGAAAGGAAAAACATGGAAATAAAAAAAAACCAATCTATCGGTTTATGAGACAATACAAGAACGTTTCGAATCTTCCGTGTAAACAAACAAGCGTAACTGAGCCACAAGTTCGGTTCACCCTTTGGATTTGAAACGAAAAACACGGGAATAGAAAAACAGATCTATCAGTTTATGAGGCGATAAAAGAACGTTTCGAATCTGCCAGGTGAACGAAGAAGCGTAACTGAGCCACAAGACAAGTTCGGATATCCCTTTGGATTTATAATTTAGCACGGTACACTACTGTGCTGTGCAATTCGCAAGTATATGGATAGAGGTTTCTTCTACCGTGCCACAGAATCTACATTCTTCTTCCTCCACTATTTTGAGCTTTTTCAGGTGCCCATTCAGGCGACAATGTCCTTTTATGATCCCTGTTAAAACTCTTAGTGCAGTTTTTGACTTATGCATTATTTATTCGATTTAAGCGGGTTTTAGTCACCCAATAGAATCTATGATTGTCTAATTCCTACTAGATCTTTTCAATGGTATTTTTTTGGCTCTGCCTATTTCTTCCAATAATACATTGGAGCTGATACCGCATAAGGGTTCCGGTCCCCCAAAAGAGTGTTTCAGTCACCCTCAGCTTTGCTAGTTCAAAGCTGATATTTAATTTTCTTCTATTCCAGTGTGTCCTGGAATCCACAGTAAGGTGATTATATTGTTCTCGCCCAGTTCATTGAGTTTGCCTTGGCATTCCCATATAATTTTAGAACTGATTACACAATATCTCAGTGCTTTAATGGCTGCTTGATTATCCAACATTATGATAATCCTTTGTCTCCTATTCATTGAGATAAAAATCGATCATAAATAACAAACAAATCATGGTGAATTTTCAATATTTTTGTATACTTTACTTTCAAACTCATTAAATCAAATAAAAAATTGATTAAACAGACAAAAATGCAAGTTTAACAACCGAAGTAAACCAACTGCAATTTATGATGTATTAAACAAGGTTTTCTACGCTTTTTGCCAACATACGATTTCTTCTATTTTCATACACAAGCCCTGCCTTTGGCTTTATTAGTGAGAAGACGTTTACTTATTTGTTTACGACTTTTTTACGCTTTCAGACGAGAAACTTTGTAGCCGACTACTAGTGTCCGAAAAGAATCGCACGGATAAGAATACATTAAGAGCGCTTTCAGACGAGACACTTAGTGGCCGGTCACTAGTATTTGAAAAGAATCGCGCGGCTAAAAATACAATAATATAAATAGACATTCACACGAGACACAGATAAGGAATACGTGTCCGGCCACTGAATCTAACAGCCCATTCACACGGCGATGATCCGGCTTTTTTTCAGGATCATCATTTTTAACGAATCGTAATTTTATTTTAGTTGTGTATGAAATGTTACCGCGATATTCACACAAGCCTACGGAAAAAAGCCGGATGCATCTGCCTGCGACATTCGCTTTTGTCAACAAATCACGAATACAGAATAACGCATCAGTTTTTAAAAACGTACACAGGCATATGAACGAGTTCATATTGCATTCGTCTATCTAGATAGGTGACATCAACTGCTAGTCTACTCGGAGGCATTGCACGTGAATTATGAACATCACGTCCGTTTATGACGTATCGTCATTATTAACGATACGTCAAAAAACGGACTTCCGTGTGAACGGGGTGTTAGTGTCTCTGCCCCACTAGTGTCTGGACACTGTGTCTGTGTACGGGCCACTCCTAATACATGAAGTGTTTACTTCAATGGTTGGATGATCAATTAATATTTAAAAATATATTTGTGTCGAATTGAATCAGATACACGTGTACGACTAGTGTCTCGTGGGAAAGGTTCTTTTTCACGGGACACTTTTAGTGTCTTGAATCTTTATTCTAGTGGCCTGCCACAAAGTGTCTCGTCTGAAAGCGCTCCTGGAAACGCGTGTTCCGTTTGAACGTACTAATTGAAGTTCATCTATTACGAGTGGCCCGTACAAAGACACAGTGTCTGGACACTAGTGGGGCAGAGACACTTCGATTCAGTGGCCAGACACGTATTCCTTATCTGTGTCTCGTGTGAATGCGTCTATTTATATTAATGTATTTTTAGCCGCGTGGTTATTTTCAGACACTAGTGGCCGGCCACTAAGGGCGGGTTTATCAATGCTCGGTTAAATATTGTAGCCTTCGGCTAAATCTTAGCTGTTGGTCAAAGTGTTTATCAACTGCCAGTTTGCATTAGCTGGCAGTCAAACTTTCGGCTATCCTAGCTGCCACTATCAAGTTGATGTTAACCATAGAACATACAGTTAAATACGAGAAAGTGGTGTTCCGTTATTCTAACCATAGATTCTAACTGACAACTGTGTCATGATTTTTTCATGTTTGCTTACATTTTGCAACAAAGATTATTTCAACTTTAAATTTGATTGTGTTATTATCGTTTATGGTGAAATCGAGAAGCTTAATTGATTCTTTTATAGTAGTTTAGTAGCATCTAGGTTCTGTTTGTATTTTATTTCATTGTTATTGTCAATGTATCTTAAGGAACTTGACGACCTTTTCGATGAAGATCTTGGAAATTGGCGAGATATTGGAATTTGTAGAGTACGAAAGACGACCATATACTGTTGAAGAACGGATAAATCCCTTTGAAGAGCTCGATGATGACGAGTTTATTACTCGGTTTCGATTATCTAAACCCAGTGTTCTCATGATATTCCAACAAATTCCAGCTATTCTCGCCAAGTCACAGCATCCGTCTCTTTGCACTCTATTATACTTTTATGGTGAACGCGGCAACTTTTATAAGTACCTAATTGTCGCTCTGACTCCATGAAATTGGGATATCTTTTTTGTTTTGTGGACATGCTCAAATGCAAACAACTCAACAGAGTACAACATAGACGAAATGAAAATAACAGTACCACAATTTTGACACTGACAAGTGAAGTTTTCCACGATGTTGTCAGAGTAAGCTTACGGTAAAATAGAAAAATAATAACTTTCACCTCTATATTCTTGATTCACTGTGTTATGTTATATATGTTATATGCGAATAAAATTAATAATATGTATATTTCATGTAACGGGTGATCCTCCTTACACCAAATTAAAATGAGAAATACACACTCTGACAACATTACACTCACGTTCATAACCCGAACAAGGTTGTCAAATGCTCAATTACACTTAGCCTCCAGTTAGCTAGCTGTCAGTCATGTGGTGCATTGATAAACGCTTTCTATTGTAACCGAGACTTTGACTGGCGGCTAGAGATAGCTGAGGGCTACGTAGCTGATAGATTTAACCGGGCATTGATAAACCCGCCCTTTTCAGACACTAGTAGCCGGCCACAAAGTGTCTCGTCTGAAAGCGCTCTTTGGCGAAGTCAATACTGGCAACGAACATTAACAAGACAAGAAGGATCACTCTAAGCTCCTCCCCTCGTTATGCCTATCTCGCTCGAATAATCGGATGCTACTGTGTATAGAGCACCGTAAGTCTCCTAGGCGCGATATGCATAAACAGGTTGTCCGTCGTAGGGATATGTAAAGAAATATACCAGTTGTCTTTTTGAGTGAGCGAATTTTCCTTTAGAAATAAAATAAACATTTACGTACTTAGTGTTTTGTGTTTGGCTATGCAAACAGAATGATGGAAAGCTAACATAAGTGGAAAAATGTATAAACAATACTATGCACTTTATAAATGGTTGGAAAATTACTATTACCTCTGCTCTGTCTTTATGGGAAACCTTAAATTGCAGGAATTATTCATTCTTTTAACAAGGATCCTTAATCAGAATTGCATTGAAATTTTTTTCTGTCGGGTAAGAAATTGTTGCGGAAACTTGAGAAATCCAACCCCAATTCAATTTTGTAGGGCATTCAAGAAATTATTTCCTCTAAAATATTTTAATGAGGTTGACGGTGCCAATTGTATTAAATATATTAATACAGTTTTGCTCAATGTAACTCCTGATATGCTAGAATAATATAAAAATATCGATGTACCTATATTGACAAATAATAGCTCTTTAACAGTTTTCACATGTGACTATAGAAATCTTTCAAGTACGGATGACAATGCTATAGTTTACATTTCTGGCTATCTATTAAGGAAATGCTTGCTGCAACACTCTTGTAGTGCTTGCACAAAGTATAATGATGAAAATACATTACCAAAAGAAGCGGCTGTATTTTTAGAGCATAAAGCCTATTCGAATTCTAAAAACTATGGAGGGCCGAATGTACCTCCTAGTAATATTGTAGAATATGTTACTAAACAACTAGAAATAATCTTTGTTGAAAATTTTAATAAAATTAGTTGTTACGAGAACGTTGAAGCGACCCTTAGAAAATTATATGAAAATTTACTATTTACACATCCTTGTAAAGAGTTTCCTCATAAACATTTTTTAAAACTATATATTAGGCTGCGGATTTATTTTACAATTAAATTTGCGAACCGGGATATAAAAAATAGATATTCTTCGAAACAATCAATGAAACCTAACATAAAATTAAATATCTTAAAACATCTTTGAAAACCGGCAGGTATATTTTATTTCACAACACATACTTAAATACAATTTTTTTAATTGAGTTGTTAACGGGCTATTCAATATGAAAGACTTTCAAAATGCATAGATTTTAACTCATTTGGTTAAACGCCTTTGGTTTTGGATGGTTCGTGTATCGATTCTCTCAATTTTAGAATCGCGATAATTATTTTTCCCAGTACCCTTATTTTACTGTTAGGTAAGTTGGTACTCTTTGATGGCCTCGGATTTGAAACAAACTGTAATGACCTGTATACATTTTATATTAGAATACCTATTTAAGTTGGCATTGGCAAACATTTTATTGTTAATTTTTATACCTACTAGTCTCATCTGTATCTTACTACATTATTACTTTTTGACGTAACTTTCATTTTCCCTTCATTTTTGCTAGGTACCAGTTCTTTTTATAATTATGTTTAGATTCACCAATTAAATATCCTGACGATATTCCCTTTTTTATTTTAATTCCCACTAAACGGAATAACAATTATTGCTAGATGTTTTTAAATCACCCTGGTAAGTGAACGTTTATTCGTTTTAATCGACAGCGGTTTGCATCAACCTCGTATAAGCATGAGCACGAGCACGTGCACGGAACCAGGAATTTGTCGAAATCGTCGACGCGCTTGTGGAAGCTGGACATGAAAGTTCCGACTGAGAGTGACCCTTCTTGTCTTGTTAATGTTCGTTGATGCTGGTTACAATTCGTAAAAGGTCGAAACTTGCAATACATAATTTTGGATGTACTATGATTGTTTGCCGAACTTGCTGAGATGTCTACTAATCAACGTGTATTTAAATAAGAGGATTGCTTTCGTAATTTATATTTGCCGAGATTTAGACGAGAGTAAATGGAATCTCATTAACAAAAATTCCGTATTCTAAATCGTCTTTAATCTATCTATCTGTGAAGAAAGCCAGAGAGAGAGGAAGAGGATATCGTCTTTCGTTGATTATCTGATCAGGTGAATTATAGGCGATACAAGATCTTAATCTGGATTTGAAAACCTCCATTAATTTATCGTATTCATGAAAAACGTGACGTTGCCTTAATTTAAACAGCCGCAATGAAGAATGGGTCATGAAATCAGAGTCGTAACATTGAGAACACATTTATTTAGTTGATGTAAAATATATTGTTAAATTATTAGTGACCCCCTCTGTATTAAATATTGAAAGAGTTTAGTTTTTATTTGCTGAATTTTAACAATTTTAAATGTTCATTTTAGATAAGATATATAATCATGTACCTAAATTCAAACAATAAAAAAAAATTCTTACGACGTAAAAAATAATTTCGAAAATAAATTTTGAAATATTTGACTCCCACTCGCTGGCAGTACAATTTATGAACCTCTTTAGTTGACGTCCATTCATTCAAATATAATTGAGCAAATTTATAGTATATCCATGGCACAGCTCAAGGATTGTACAAAAATACTCTGAACATTCGTTTTCACATAGTAAATATTTTTAGCAAAACATTTAAATAAAATGTTGGCTAAACTTCTTTTTCCATGGATTAAAAATACCGATATTACATTGCCACCAGCACTCATACTTCTTGTTAAAATACTACTTAGCAGTATTATTGCCATTGGCATTAGCACTTGAATTCAAATAAAAAGAAGTATTACAAAGTAAAAACCCCCATTGTAGTTGAGTTTTATGGAGAGATAGCCATCACGTCACTGGTTAAGATTCTACAAATAGAAGTGAGAGACCAGATTAACTGTACTGAATTTTTAAAACAGCTATAATAGATTACTTCTTTACACTTAATGAAGGAAATTTTAATTACTTCATAAGAATAGAAAGCTTTTAGTTAAGACTTAAACTCTTATCCTGTATCAAGTATCTTTGCCTTAGAGAGGAAATTTACTAATCTAGGATCTTTGCTATTTGAAAACTTCGTATAGTTTAAAAATATGATTTTTTGTTAGCTGGTACCGTTACCAGTGAGTAATTGAGAATAGACAATCAATCAACAAATAATGTAACTTTTACAATATTTCTTATATATATGTATTAATTGACAGTATGTAAAAGCACTTTTTTTAATAATTTTGTTGAATGAATGTCTAAGAAACATACAGTTTAACGAGTGCAACAAAATAGAGTGTACGTCGTATCAACTCCTGCTATATTCATGGAAGATCATGAAGCTGTTCATCAACCAATCAATTGGTCTCTCTCTGACCAATATGTAGTAGTGCATTATCGCACATTCACTGGAAATCTAGCCCGGCAGCAAGTGCAAATGGTTCTAAAGCGTGTTGCCTGACATCGCCCTAAACCATGACAGCCTATTGACGTCGAGAGAAAACCTCTCTAAAATTCAAAGACTAGCCTGTATATGCATTACAGGAGCAATGAGAACATGCCCAACGGCAGCCATGGAAGTAATTCTCAACCTCACCCCTCTACATATGGTGGTGGAAAGTGTTGCAGAAAGAACAAGATACAGACTAAGTAGAGAGGGAATCATTAAAAAAAACCACCTCCTCACTTCTTAGAAATCAGACAACCTGGCACATGCCACAAGACGGTATGATGAAAAAGTATAACTTTTCAGAGAAATTCGTTACGGAAATGAGCAACAAGAAGGAATGGGATCCAAATACCATTATCAGACTTGGAAAGAATGCCATTCAATGGTACACAGACGGCTCAAAAGCAATAGAAGGAGCTGGGATAGGAGTGTTCGGGCCAGGAACCAAACACTCCGAAAGCTTGGGAAAAACCCCAAGTATCTTTCAAGCGGAAATCCACGCCATAAGAAAGTACGCCCAGTTCAATATTGATAAAGAATACAGAAAACAAAGGATTATCATAATGTCGGATAGTCAAGCAGCCATTAAGGCACTGAGCTCTTGTGTAATCAGTTCCAAAATGGTGTGGGAATGCCTAGACAAACTCAATGAACTAGGAACATAGTCACCTTACTATGGATTCCAGGACACACTGGAATAGAAGGAAATGAAATATCAAAGAGAGGGACTGAAATACCTTTCTGGGGGTAATATTGGAAGAAATGAGCAAAGCCGAGAAAAAGAGAAGATCTGACCATTGGAAAGATCTAGTAGGGCTTATACAATCGAAGACTCTTCTAGGTGACTACAACCTGTTGAGATCAAAAGAATGCATAAGTCAAAGTAAAACTGCGCTAAGAGTTTTAACAGGGATCCTAACAGGACATTGTCGCCTGAATGGGCACCTGAAAAAGCTCAAAATAGTGAAGGAAGAAGAATGCAGATTTTGTGGAATGGAAGAAGAAACCTCCATCCACATACTTTCCAACTGCACAGCACTCCAGAATCCTAGAGCACAGCACCTAGGAGATTACTGGATAGAAGAGGAACATTTGCCTAAGTTGAAGCCTGCAGACATCCTAAAATTCCTCCGGGAAATAGGACTAAAGGAACTACTAGTTTCTGAGACTCTCCTCAGAAACTGAGTAGAAGTAAGGGGGCACAATAGATCTTTGAGGTCTCAGTGAGACAGTGAATGTCACCCCAGACACACACATACTTACATACATACATGGAGACTATTTTCCATGCTGATGATTATAGAGTGAGAGGTAGAATTAAATTATTGTAAGATAGAGAAGTGAGCAAAATTTTTTAAGGTAAATATTTCATAGAGATACTACATATAGAGGCAACAAGCCATAGGGTGCTCTGTAAGTGGGAATGACCGTCTGAAATCCAGTAAGAGAGAGAAAGACAGACCATCAAAGGTTTTTCTGTCTTTGTTTGTGTATATATAGCATACATGCTATTAGAGAAAGACAGCATAAGCCTACTACTTTCTATCTCTCTCTCTTATATGCTGACGGGTTCGAAGCTAGCCTGTTGCCTCTATTTGTAGTATGTCTATGAAATATTCACTAAATAATTTTTTAATAACAATAGTTTGTTCTCTCTATCACTATACTCTTCTTAGTCTGATGTAACGTTGTGTCATTTGTCATTGTACTGTTACTTAGGTAGTCAGTTGATGTTATGCTGCGTTCAGACATGTGACAGCGAATCTAAGCTAACGCTGTCCAACTAGAAATTTCGCTTATTAGGAACTTCTGTTTTCAGAGGATGTTGCCACCCCCAGCGTATGTGCATCAGCTGCTTATTCCTTTTGTTGATTAAATTAAACATAATGAAATATCCGGTAATTGCACATGATAAATAAACATCAATTTCGTAACACTTCTTTTAGTAAAACAATTAATTGCAACCAACGGTCTTTAATGTAACACCACAAATCCGGTTTGCGTGGAGGATGCTTTCAAATCCTTTTCAATTGAAACGACAGCACGTGCTGGTGGTTCAGGTAGAAAGGTCTGTACGCGGCATAATTTTTCGTTCATTTTTACGAGATGTTACCAATAAAAAGTAACCAAGGCTACCAGCGGATTTATTTCTTTAGTATTCAAATTTTTCAAACAATTATAAGTTATGAATTTTTGGCTCCGAAACGTACCTATGTCCTAGACGCCATGAGAAGTGTCAATAGTACATGTATTTTTACAAAACGATTAAACTGTTCAATATCCAAGTTGAGTATTAATATCAGTGAAATTACGAGTAAGTGTCGTCTACACTTGAGAGAAAGTTGATTTTAACTTATTACACCATGTATATCGAATAATGTTTTATTACAGTTATTAAAAAAAGTCAAATTTCTAAGCGAATCCATACACTATAGTGTTTACGATGATTATGATCATAAATAATAGCAACGCAACAAAGAATCCTTACCACCTTCATTAAAAATATTGGTACATTGCAGACATACTTAAACAAGAAATTTAATGATGGTTTCTTTAGGATACCTGACATTCTTTTCAATTTCCTAATGATTGGCGATTAATCGCAAATAACAAGAAGCCGAACCTTACCGTAAAAGCCAGTCTGCTAACTACAATGATGGTTATTAATTATTTAAACATACAGGGTGTATCACGAAATCTCGAAAAATAATTTGGCATGATAAACAGCAAAAAATTATAATTAACCAATTGCGTTGCTGCTAGGATAATTCTTTTGTTTATTAGTCAACTAAATTCAATATCAATTTAGCGTTTTGATTACTGTTAAATTTACTTCTTGGCCTTAGAGCAGTATTTGCAATTAAATTGTCGTGGGACGCTCTGTATACAAACAACACCATGTAGACGAAAGACATACGTGATACGTGCACAATGACTATTACATTAATAATTTAAATGTGTATATACGGGTCTTCTATGACTTTTTCCCACAATATTTCCTGATATTAAATACAAAGTTATTATATTTTAAGAAGACTTACACACGATATGTTTCAAGCAAAATAGCCGGTAAGTTATTTTTCCGTCGACCGTGTATTAACATATGCTATTAACGTTCAAAATAGGACAAAATCATACATTAATGACACCCATTAATGCATGATTTACCTACATTACTCAACGATTTTCTGCAGGCAACCCAACGCACATCTTATACATTATATTCATATTGACAGTTAGGTACCTGTGATGTAGGCAACCAAACATACACTTAAATTTTTAACGAATATTTTTAGTTTTTAAATATTGAGAGAAACGAATACAACTTATACAGTCGACGGAAAAGCTTTGTAACTAACACGAGTATTAAAAGGGCAATTAACAATCTCGAACATTAAATTATCTCTATTGTTAATGGCCCTCATTAATACACTTTGTTGATTAAATAACTATTTATTTATTAAGTTTAATATACTGATCTGTAAACAAAGTTGGCACGATGATTTGTACCACAATACATTGTCAATATCTTAGACGTTGTCGATTTTTCGATTTGTCGTTTATTTCTAAATTATTTGATCCATTTTAATCTCGAGTCCATAATTACTCCGAGATATTCAACATCCATCACTATAAGAATCTCCGCATCTTGAAGGAAGAACCGTCTCAATACCATTAGGTCCTTTTTTTTCGTGAAAATTCACCTTGTCCTCCTATCCCAAATACATTGAGCCTCCTGGTCATTTTCCGTCCATCACTAGATCCAATATTAGGGGAGCTAGGGCTCATACCTATTGCAACCCGAGATGATAATGTTTCACCCATCAAGATTGAGAAGATCCACAGGTCTTTTAGTATGCTGTCTATCCATCTGCACTTTCTTTCGACGAATCGCTATTTTGATCACTTCGTAAGAGGTGTTGACTAAGGCGCCCTCTATATCAAGGAATACTGTCAATAATTCTTATTTTAGAGAATATACTCATTGTTTTGTATTCTGCATGGTCTCTAAATTTGTTGAATCGAGTCGATCGGTCTTTCTACCATCGATCTTTCTGTAATGTGCATGACTCAGTTTAATCTTATGGGTCTTAGGGACTTCGCCTTATTGTCACCTGTTTTCGCAGGTTTACGAATAAAGACCACTCTCAATTTGGTATGTATTCTAGTCCCATGTTTGCTCTAAGGATCATACAAAGTCTACTGAGTAATAATGTTGAATTTATGCAACATAACGATATAATATACCGTTTGGTCCTGGCGATTTGTATGATTCAAATGAGTCTATGGCCTATTTATTTTCGAAGTCATATTCCTGTTTGTTCTTCCTGTAGTTTCGGCGCAGTAACGATTGAGAGTAGACCCAATAGCTCCATGGAATTACTGCAAAGCTAGGTCGCAATTAATGGTGTTTCTTACCAGGTAAGGTAAGGTTGAAATTTACCATCCCACTTCATCGGATACATACCAGTTGTTTTTGGAAGAATTTATTATTGGTACACGCTTTTTATAAAATGGGAGGTTAATCAATTACTTCTTGCTTTGTCCAAAATACGAGAAAACTGTGTATTGGTTATAGACAACTCTTAGTATCATTACCAGAATTCTTCTTGCAAAATGGTATTGCTGGAATGTTTGACTAACTATAACATAACTTTGGACAGTCAAATGACTATACTACTCAATGGAACCTTTTTGACAAGGAAAAAAGAATTATGTTTTGGGGCACTCCAGATCATGTGTCCTTACATGGCCGTCAAAGGCAAAAAATTAGATAGACGCACATTTTTCTTCGCTTCTTACTTAGTTCTTCCTCGTGCATCAAAAACTTGTTATTTACATTATCTGAGACTTCAAAAAAGCTTTCTTGATCTGAGTTTAAATGGCTCACTCAACCGACTACAGCTGTTTGTTAACTGTACAACTGGCAACTCAAAACACAAGTAGACAGAATACTGTGAATATTTGCATGCAGAAATTATTAATTGGAAAGAGACTAAACAATATCATGTGTGTTGCGTGTTATATTAACTGAAACATTTTTTATAAGGAATAACTCAATTTAAATAAATGTCGTTTAAAATGCAAATTTTCCTGTGAAAAATGAAAACTTGATTACAAATAATGACCGACTTATTACCAAGACGGAGAGTGAAAACAAGCAAGTGTAATTTGCATTCTGTAATATTCAGGTACATCCTGTGACACAAGTAATAATTAAATACATGGTTGCAATTATTAATTTCAGTAATCATCACATCGAGAATTTTCCTTCTGGAGATAGAGCATTTAATATCGCAAACTACAACGAGCGTTCGCTTCTTTTTATGAAGATATTTCACAGCCAATAAGTACCTGCTGTCAAATAGAACATGAAAAAAGTTAGTAGTTATGTTCTACAAATACCGTTGGCTTCTGACTGCAATAGAACCCCAATTCTCATTTAGCCCATAAAATATTAAATTGCGGGAATAATAAAAGCTTCTTCTAAAACTTGATTTTTATCTAATGTCAAACAACATATACTTGCAAGTACTAGAATAAGACTGAAAAAAAATTAACAAAAAGAAGGTTCTATGAGAGATGCCGAGTTGGCTACGGCCACAAGTTCTAAGAATGAAAGATATGCAAGCATTTCACTTTTTTGGTGATGTACTTCTTGATATATGTTATTGGAAATCAACGGAGCTTCACTTGGTGTGGAAGTGCTTGGAGCGGAAGTAGCAGATGACATTGGAGCGGGTATTTCTTCGATATTTATATGGACATCGTGATTATATAGAATTTGATAAGCTTTCGGGTTTGGTAACCAAACCCCCAAACTGGCAATCTTCATATTCGGCCCTCATGTTTTAATATACTATTTTTACCCCATTTCACTGTTTTTACAGAACTTTTCCCAAACGATAACGTCTTAATTAATGTTATTTGACTCATATTTAGTTTAATTTTTAACAAGCTACTTCTGGTAAGAACTTCCATTTATAAAAATCAGATGTGTTAACTACCAGCACCGGTGGCATTTCCATCATTATTGTGAACACACTTACAGTAATTATTTAATTATCTCCGAAGGCAATCCAAGAAAATGGAGGAAAATTAAAATACCCATAAAAGTTTACTATTACGTAATAAATAGCAGAATATAGTAATGCTACCAGCATATGTGGATAAATAATGTAATTACGGCATAGACTTCTATAAAAACCATGCATTCTTACAGTTTATTAACTTGTTGATGAATTTACGGCTGAGAATATTAACGATATATTCACTAATTTCGGTATTTTTATTGCTTTCTACAAGGTAAAATTTAATGGTCTACTAAAGACCGTTCACTAATTCAATGTCTGTCGGGGCACATAGCTCGAGAAGTAGTTGTTGCTACTTAGTGAATGTTTTGTGTTCATTAAAAATTGACTTTCAAGCCTTTGTAAGGCGTTATAATACTATAAAACTATTATTTTTGACATCTATTGATATCACCCTTTACAAAAATATGACAGGAAACTGTAATTAAGTGGATAAACTTATGAATGTAGATAATATAATTTAATAGCATATCCCTTAATTATAGAAGTATTGTTGCCAATCATTTTACCCACAAGTATTCTAAAATATATATTTAAACATTATCTCCATCTAACAAAACTCATACTTCGGTGTTCTACCCAACGACGACCCAGCTATAGCCTATCTGTAATAATGTTCTTCATTCTTTATTTTCTTGGACACTTCATTTTATCATCTCGCTTTAGTTATAGCAGAAAATTTCGAATACAGTTAATTTCCTAATGGAATTTTCAATGTCTCTGTCACGCATTGCGCGATGCATTTCGTGATTTATACGATACCGTAGCATTATACCATGGTATCTTAATAATTCATAGAGAAAAATATATTAAGATACGCCACGTTATTGCCACTCCTCGAAGAATTATGAACATTTTTCCTAGTCAACTGAAGAGCCGCAGATGACAAAAAAATGTCATTCTTTATCCGTTCTCGATGTAAGGTGCGACATACGAAAGCACCCTGGTGTCACGCACCCTTTTCTTTTTTTTTGAAAACTCATTATAATGACTTTTATCTCATTATAATGACTTTTTTCTCATTATAATGACTTTTTTCTCATTATAATGATTTTAACTCATTATAATGACTTTTTTTCTCATTATAATGTTTTTTTTTTCATTATAATGACATATATTTGAGCTTATATTTTCTTAGGTGATGTTTTGGGATTATCATTCTTGTTCTATTTAAATCATTTATATTAATTAAATTTCTTAGAATTTCTATCAAATAAAAAAATGGTGAACTTTATATTGCATATTACTTTCTTTTGGGTCTTAGTTATGAAGAAATTACGGCTTTCTTGAATTTATATCACAAACAGAGTATAAGTTTATCAACAGTGAAGAGAATATTGAAGATTCTTGGTTTTGTAATTACAAACATAAATGTGAGTTTTATATTGAAAGAATTGGACCCTATTGTAGTTAGTCTCGGAAGTAGAAAACGACTAGGAAGAAGAAAGTATTCTACACCAGGACCAAATTTCCTGTGGCATTTAGATTCTGATGACAAACTAAAACCATATGGGATTGCAATTAATGGTACAATTGGAATATCCCTTCTTTGCAAGAACTCCTCCATATCATTTAAAAGATTCATGTCATAGATTCGAAAATACCTTTTTCTACGACCGTGCGTTTTAACCATGGAGCTACTATTAAGAGGAGATGACACAGTCGACTATCTTATAATAGGAAAGTGGTATCACATGAGTGACATTGTGATGTTAGCAATATGGCGTCGACGGCAGAGCCGGACTATTCAAATTTTCAATCAATAAGAATATATTCACCAGTGAAATTCTTTTTCACCTAGGTATAGCGTAGCGGCTTTTTGAATTTTTGATTAGAGGTGGTTTTCTTCGTTAAAGTGCACCTTATCGTCCTTTTGACATGATGAAATTGATAATATAGAAACACTGTATTTAGTTGGCTGCCAAGAACCTCTTTTCACAAATTTCAACCACATATCTCTTATTGATGGAGTTCTAAGAAATCTACAAACATTGAATATAATATGAAGTTAAATAAAACTTATTGAAGCACAAAGAAATATATTCCATTTCAGTCCTGTTTCGATTGTTTACTAACCTATATGTTGTTCCTGATGATTTTTTCGTATTCACACTGTCTCTACTTGTACAACTTCGTGAAGCACAAGAAACCATTATTGTTCAATTATTAAAATAGAAAAAAACGACACTAACAAAAAGAAAATCCAAAAATACCCAATTCACATCCACAAAACAATACTAATGTCAAGTTGACAGAGTAGTGGTAGTAAAATGGCGAAACCGATACCACTTTTATGACAGGCGTAGCGATTCCTCTTAATACTAGCTCCCGCACTAGTGCGGGAAAGTAAAACCGTTAACTTAAATCCGTTGCCGTCACCTTCATCGTCATCTTTATGTGACCTGCAACGAAGCCATCCTCATCGACGTCATGTACTTACCAGCTAACACTAAATAACTCCAATGGACAGGCAATTTTAAGTAATTTCGCGTCGTTCGGGTCAACTGCAGTCGCGTGCGGAAAAGTATCAATTTCCGCACTTATTAGGAAAATAGCTATTGTTATACCTAACCTAGAAAATATAAATGTCATTATAATAAGAAAAAAGTCATTATAATGAGAAAAAAGTCCTTATAATGAGTTTTCGGATTAGAAAGTTATAGCGATAAGGTATTGTGCTCTTCGGAAATTTCAGCAGTACTTAAACGTTATTTTTTTTGCACTGACAGTAGACTAGCCCTATGGTACGATGCAATTGAATTAAAAAACGACCCAACCTCAACATCCAAAGTAAAAGTTTCCCGCCACCTTCAACTTGTTGTATAAGTCAAAATAGTATTTGGTAAAAAGTTACACCATTTTGTGCGTCGGGTTTAGGGAGAGGGGGGTGGGAGAAGTTGAAAATTTGAAAATTAGTAGTTTTAATCAGTTTTTCCTAAATATTTCGAAAACTATGCGATTTAGCGCAAAAGTGTTATGTACAAAAATATTTTACCTTAAATTTGAAACAAAAATAGTCTTATATATAATCTGGCTAAATTTAGCGGTTACAGAGTTACGGGGGTGTACAAATATATTTTTTGTGTCCTAATATGATATCACTAGAGAAACTACTTTTTTTATACAGCATCATTACGATTTTCGTGACCGGTGGTATGTTAGTGTCAAGCGTTAAGTAAAATTAGAATCTGCTAAATCTAGCGGAAATTCCTATACACTCAATGTTCAAGTTGGCTGCACTTCCCCCAACTTCCGCAGCTTCCAGGCAGCATTCGCTTAGAACTTACCACAAAGTGCAGCAGTGGCTAAGTGTGAACAAAAATCCGCTTGAGTGGGGGTGAAAGAAGATTGACGAGCACCTAAGACCAATTACAATAACACATCCTGAGATGTAACAACAGGGATATTAACATCATAGACGAATATCTAGAAGAGGAGGGTGCTATGTGTGAAGAGGACTTGATACTAATGGATACTTAAGGCCGCATTTAGGATTTTATTAATAAACTTCTATATTACTAATACTCTGTATTACTTATAAAATCAGTTTACGAACTTTTTAATACACAATGGTTTCAGCTTGCAATACACAGCCAAAAACTTAGAGTGGGTTTCCCCGTACCACAGGTTTTTATGGCCTAGACCTGTGGAAGCCTCTTTTCCCTTAAAAAGTAGCGCCCCTTGAAAAGGTGATGAGGTTGTTCGTTCAAGGGCTTATCAGTAACATACCACCGGCCACGAAAATCATAATTTAAATTTACAAGACACCATCCTATATTAACACAGTAGTTTCTTTAGTGATATCATATTAGGACAAAAAAATAAAATTTCTACTTTCGCACCCCTCCGTAACTTTGGAACCATTCAGCTTAGCATGCTTATGTATAGGATTCTTTTTGTTCTGAATTTGAGGTAGATTATTATTTTTCTACCTAACACTTTTTACGCAGAATCGCAAAGTTTTCGAAATATTTAGAAAAAAACTACTAATTTTCAAATTATCACCCCCTCCCCCCTAAAACCGACGCACAAAATGGTGTAACTTTTTACCAAATAATATGTGGACTATATAGAACGAATTAGAGCAGGCGAAAGACTTTTACTTTGGATGTTGAGGTTTGGCTCTAATGGCACCGTACTACTATTGGCCTTGAACAGACAACGTGTTATATCGGGGCTAGTACTAGAGTGACACCAGGATTTAGCTAACGCCTCGGCAGATAACAATATTATCCTGAGGTGGGTTAAAGAGCACGACAGGAGTAAAGGTAATCGCATTGCCGATTCATTAGCCAGGGAACCGGCTGGACTAAAAATTTTAGGACCCAGTGACACCTACGGCCTGACGACTTGGACAAGTGCGGAACTAGCCAAACGTTACACCCATGCTCAATTCCTTGAGAGATGGTGTGAAATCAAAGGATGCAGTCTTGCCAGGATCACCTTGGGCGACCCTGGGAAGATGGCGCCGAAGAAATATTTGGCGATGACCAGGAAAAAAATACGTTTAACAGTAGGATTTCTGACTGGCCATTGTCAACTGAGGAAACACCTCCATACTATGGTGCTAGTGGACACACCTTTATGCAGGATGTGTGAACAGGAAGATGAAACTGTCAGGCATGTCTTATGCGAGTGTCCGGAGTTATCATCAATAAGAGAGTGTGTGTTCGGTGAGTCTTGGCCTACACCTTCCGATATAAAGGAGATGTCTCCCAGTGACCTGTCCACCTTCCTGAGAAGGACAGGATGGACAATGACCTAGGAGGACAACTCCTCGGGAGGATGTACAATGGGTCACATGTGGCCTAAGTGCTGTGAGCCTACACACTCACCCTCCCCACAGATACAGATACATATGTATACGACGTACACTCTATTTTGTTGCACTTCTTAACTAAAAGCTTTCTATTCTTATGAAGTAATTAATATTTCCTTCATTAAGTGTGAAGAAGTAATCTATTATAGCTGTTTTAAAAATTCAGTACAGTTAATCTGGTCTCTCACGTCTATTTGTAGAATCTTAACCAGTGACGTGATGGCTATCTCTTCATAAAACTCAACTAAGCAAAAGTTTTAATTTGCAATATTTCTTTTCATTTGAATTTAAGTGACTCTTCAACTAAGGCCATTGGCAGTAATGCTGCTAAGTAATATTTTAACAAGAAGTATGAGTGCTAATAAGTAATGGAAAAATAAGTTTAGCGAACAGATCATTTTATTTAAATGTTTCTATATCGCTAAAAATATTTACTATGTGAAAAGGAATGTTCAGGAATAAAAGATTTTTGTAAAATCCTTAAACTGTGTCATGGATAAATGTACTATAAATTATTTCAGGCGGAAATTTACGCAATTGTTTCATGTGTGGAGAGAGAGGAGCAAGCCAATCTCATACATAGAACAATAAAAATTTTCTCGGACAGCCAAGCGGCTTTAAAAGCTCTCGCCGTGTAACGTCGAAATTGGTTTTAGACTGCCAAAAAAGACTCTCCTCAATAGGAGAACTCAATAAAGTATTGCTGGTGTGGATCCCTGGCCATTCTGGCATGGAAGGAAACGAGAAGGCAGACTTTCTTGCAAGGGAGGGTGCCGCACGTGTTTCTATCGGACCAGAACCTACAATTGGCATCGCAATAAGTTTTGCCAAATAAACACTAACTACCTGGACAGCAAGAAGAGCTTTAGACTTCTGGCATAATTTACCAGGATTGGTTCATTGAAAGGCTTTTATACATCCTTCGAAGTATGTCTCCAAACAAATGTTAGACCATAGCAGGCATGACCTACGTTGTCTAACAGGCCACTGTCATCTGAATCATCATATGCTAAAACTTGGACTGTCGGAAGATCCGACTTGCCGTCTTTGTTTGGAAGATGATGAAACAGCAGAGCATATAATTTGTACCTGCCCCGCCGCGGCTCGAATCAGGTATCTGATTGACAGGTTCTCTCTCTCGCCCTCGGACCTGAAATATCATTCACCAAATAAAATAATATATGCCGATATAAAGGAGATGTGTCCTAGGGACCTGTCCACCTTCCTGGGAAGGTCAGGATGGACGATGACCTAGGAGGACAACTCCTTGAGAGGATCTACAATGGTTCACATGTGGCCTAAGTGCTGTGAGCCTACACTCACCCTCCCTACTTTACAGATACAAAAACGTTATTTTTACCTGGCTTGTAGCAGAAAACACCTAAAATTGAGTCAGGTAAAAATAGCATTTAAGTACTGTTGAAATTTCCGACGAACACAACACCTTATCGCCATTACTTTATAATCCGAAAGTGATAAACTAAAAACGGCGCGACAACGATTCCTTTGGTTTTGTTGATTCAGTACTGATGGTTTAGCAATGTTGGATTTATCGCCATTCCTACAAACATATCCTTTGTACACTTTGTTTCACCGTAATGATCGCAGTTGAATATTTTTTAAGTTAAATAAAATTAACATCTAACCCTACGGAACTTGTATGGCAAATGTCGTGACTTTTAAAGTCAAAAGGTCATTTCATGCCTTTGAGAATCGCTACGGGATGGTTTAATTGGCATTGCACGTACGACGTACACCATAAAGGGTGTGTCAGTAATTGCGTATAAAGGAAATTATAACATGATGAGCGTATTAATTTGTAGACTTGATGAAGGTACTTCTTATATGATTATTATCATATATTTAATGAATCGTAAAATTTACGTCAGTTATATTATATTAGAGTGATGTTATTTAAGACAGTTTTCATATGACCTTCGACCAATGAACCTATTAGAAGAGAAGACACAAACATTGTTTGAGGCCAACATTAAAATCCGGAGATGTCATGTCGTATCAATCTTTCAAAGCTCCTGAATAGGACGGTTGTCTTTTAAGTGTTGCATATGGGACATGTCCACCAGCTGATAAGTTGACACTGATGACAGTCCCCCTGATAAGGATAAATCTAAGATAAGTATTTCTACTATTATTCAAAAGCTTTAATACTATTATTCACTCAATTTAAATCCTTCCTGTGACCTTTGTGTGTATTGATATCCTTGTTGTGGAATGAAAGAATCGATTTAGATGTTGGTTACAAAAAAAGATTGTTTGGTCAGTATAGCGGATTATTCTTCTAGTCTGTTTAATGATCGAAATACCTTATCGATTTATTTCTCAAATGAAGGTAATTATACAACTTGAACTTGAATTCGCTCGTTATAACCACAAGACAATGTTTTATCAGATACATAAAGTTCAAACTACTATAAGCGGTGTAATGTTTTTATAATATGGTAAATTCTTAATGTATGCCGATGATTTGAAAGTGTATCATCCTATAAAGGAACCAAATGATGCAAATTATCTACAGGAAGATCTCAATAGACTTCAAACGTATTGAGAAAATAACAGCTCATTCTTAAATTTAAAAAAAATGCCATCAGATTACTTTTACTCGTAACAGAAATATCTGTAAAAGTACATATACTATAATTATAAAAAACTTAATAGTTGTTGTTTGTTGTTTGACGAACACATATTATATGTCTCTAAGAAAGCTAAAAAAACGTTAGGATTTATAATGCGTACTTCTTTCGATTTTAAAAATAAGGGCGTAGGTAAATTGCGCACAGTGCATGGTCAAGAAGTTTCCCAAATTTGGGAAGGGTTCGTCAGGGAGTAGCAGCCAGGGGATTAGGTCTCTGTATAGGTAAATTGCGCACAGCGGTCAAATTGTATCCTTAGTCCATAAAAATATCAGAAAATAAGAAATAGAAAAATAAAAAAAAACAAGAAAACCCAGGCCCAAACCCGGTTGATCGAAGTGTAAATGCAAAAACTAAACTGATCTATGTACCTACGTCTCAAATTGTTATCGTAAAGTCATTAGGGGATAATCGGTAGAAAGTTGTATCCCATTTACCTGGACCCTCTTTAGGGTCACTTGTGCGCAATTTACCTATGAAAAAGAAACATTTTGGGTATACCTGACCGCTGTGCGCAATTAACCAGCCCCGAAAAATATAAAAACCCTTCGCTCCTTATAATATATGGCTTATGTTAATAGCGTATTAATGTCTTCTTCGGTCATTTGGAATCCGCAGTATTTGTCCATATAAATAGATTATCAGTCGTTGAAAAAAAGTTTATCCGATTTGCAATGAAGAAATGCTTTTCAGGTTGTACAGATAAACAAATTGTTCGACAGAACCTTAACATGCTTTCTATAGATAAGAGGCAAATAGTTGCCGATATAAATTTATATTTAAATAGACTCCTCACCTACTGTAAGCTCTTTATCATTTTTGGTACCAGCATATACCTAATACAAGAAATAAACATACCTTCATTACGAACCAAGCAAATACCAATTATTATCTAAATTCTCCACTGAATCATTGCTGCAAAGCTTATAATTAATATTGTTGTGACCTCTCCACAGTTGATATTTTTTCTTCTACTCTGAGAACTTTTGACAAGCTGATTAGGGTCATTGTTAATGGTAGCATGCTTTTATAGTTTTAAAATGTTCCCTCTTTTTTTTCTGATATTTATTAATACTGTAGTTTTACAATATCTGTTTTACTCTCAATGTTATATATAAATAAAAAATAATATTGCAAGTTTATGACTGTAAAATCTTTAATTTTTCTACTTAATGTCGCTAAACTAAAAATAAAGTCAAAACAGTATTCAACAGAATATAACCTGCCAATTTCACAAGTCGCTTTATACCGTGGCTTGAAGTCGTCTATCAAATTTGTCCACCTGTTGGGAAGGTTTGCGTGTGGAAACACCGACAAAACACGATCAATAATCCTTGAGGCCACCTCAAATCCTAGTATTGTCGTGCATTCCTTTGTCTATGGATAGCAAACGCACTGGAATATTTACGAAGCTGTTTTACATAATTTTTCAGAATTGCATACTTGAAGAAATAAATTATTATTCATTAATGATGATTGGATTTAAAGCTGTAATACTTATTTTATAATATGCTCAAAAGTATCAGTAGCGAGGTTGCTAATGGAAATGTGGAAATTAAATAAATAATTCATTTTCTTTATGACAAACATATAGTCTGTGTAGAATTGGTCAGATTTATAGTAAAAACAAACAAACACACTAAAACAAATCTATCAAGAAAAGAGTAACATTTAAAGTTAAAAAAACTCTGAATAAAAGGTGTGTGATGTCAAGAATTCCTTTACTTTTATCTTAAAGGATGCTTTTACACATTTATAGTTGCATTGACAACCGATTCAAAAGTCTCTGACCAATAAGATTTAAAGTAAATATTTTTGAAGCAAAAATAAGAACAGAAAAGATGATCACAATGTTACCGTTCATATTAAGACAGCGAAGAAGCGTTATGAAGATTGGTAGCGTATGAAAATTAGTTCGCTGAGAGGATAAGAAGTGTTATTAGTCTGTTACATTCGAACTGCATAAGAGCGTCTTTCTTCAGGATCCTAAAAGGTAGAGACAGGTGTTACTATCGACAACTGCGAGGCAATGGACCTTTTCAGTACCTAGTTGCTTGAACCTTAAAACAAATATGTTTTTCCACTACTAGCTGTGAAGTTGACAATTATTGCTTCTTCTAGCCAACTGAGAAGTTGAGTTTCTCTATTAGTGGTTAATAATTTTCTCTATTATTAAGGTCAATAATGGACTGATTCAAATATTTTGAGAATTCAGGGATAGTAGTTCAACAAAAACTTGTGCAACATAATTTTGTTTACCCAGGAGATTGTCTTTAACATATTTGCTGCTTGAAATTACCTGTCAAGGTAAAATTATTTGAATAAAAATGTCATTAGTTTAAAATTCGCGCTCAGCCAAAAATGACTGATGACATAACGAGTACGCTCATAATATATCGAGAACTGACAGTGTACTTGTCAGTCAGACGACGGGGTAAACGCTTCTCGTGGTGCGTTTGTGAATTATTTTTAATTTTTGTCATAAATTTGGCTATGGAAAAAATGTACATACACTATGGTGGTGGAGACATTTATAAACCTTATTCCGCTCGGGGCAAAGCCACTCGCAAAATAATCTTGGTGCTCGGTCAATAAAAATAGTCTTCACCTTAGATAAGTCTTCACCACCTTGGTGTATATACTATTATTAGAAAGCTTACTGATATTATTCCAACTTGTTCAGCTTTGTTTCGAATATAAATGTCACCGAGGGCGCTGAACAAATACTATGGTAATTTGAATATTTGTTTGACTTTGGGGCAAGTAACATAACGTAGCCTGGAATTATTTTGGCAGCATTTGTCATCGCATCAAAGCGAACAAGCCTTTGCTGACCAAATGTTCTTACAACGGATATCAAGAAATCGTAGGCTACTCGATGTAACCAGGGGGGGTGAATGAGTCACGTTGGATACATCTTTTTGATTGAAATTATGCTTCAAAAACAAATGAGAAAATATGGTAAAATTTTTTTATTGAATAAAAAAAGAAGATATTGATGAAAAGGCCCAATCAATTGGCTGTTCTCGCATTCCTTAGACTTCGGGTATCGTGTATTCGTTGACATTCACTGTGTCGCAATATTTGTTTATGTTTAATGTTTATGCATCAATTTCAGTAAGGAAGTGTTAAGAGACGATTAGAATCTGAATTTTAATTGTTTTCTATTAATTTTTCGCTGTTTTATGTGGCGCTTAGAAAAAGCGGAACAATGTTTGAAACATTTTGTATTTTCGGATGAAAATGATGGAATAACCAATACCTTAGACAGATGCTCTGAATATTCTAATAAAAAGTATAATTGCGTTAAAATAAAATGCGGTAAAGTATGATTTGTGCATTTTTATCGCCCTATTCGCTCTCCGACGTTCAAATAAAAGATACCGATCGCTATAGATAGAAACAAAGTCCTACCGCTAAACAGTAAAATGATTTCAATTCGTATCTATTAAAATAGCGAGTGGAAACGTTTAATCGTCTAAAAGGTTATTACCGGATTACAATGTTCTGCCTTTTTCTAACTTGTAAATTCTTTTAAAACGACTTAAAACAAAGCCATTAAAAATACTCGTTTACTATTTAACAAAGTACTTTGTACGGTAATTATGCGGAGGAATTTCAGAAGAAACTGCAATAATTAACTTTTCTGCAAAGAGACAAGAAGTTTTATTGGTAAAACAAGTTCATTAGTCAATATTGTTATGTTGGATGTACATTTAGTAATTGTAGAATAGACAAACACTTATTGTAAATCGACACAAAAAAAAACAAGCAAGTTTAGTTACTTAAATATCAGAAGTAACGAGAATAAGGGATAGTAAGTTTCTTTATTGAATATGGAATATTGGAGGCGTATTTCTTATATAATCAAAAGCGCTCATATCGTGCGGGCTCAAAGGTAACTATAGTTCATTTAAAAACCAGGAGGAGTAATTTAAAAAGCCTTACTCACACCACTAAGAGTTACCAGATTAGTTACTAAAGGGTGTGTCCCGAAAACGTAGTCAACAGTCGTGTTCCAAATATATTAAATGTGCCTTGATAGCAAAGAGATTAGTCATAAGTCGATTATATAATAGTATATCACATACCGAGGTGGGAAGTGTTACATTACTGTCGAGAGAATTGGTTCACTGAGGCAGTTCTCGAGTTCTCGAGACAGTGATGTAACTTTCCACCGAGGTTATGCTATTTTATTTACAACTATAATCTTCTAAGCGAAAATTCGGAAAAAAGCAAATTTTTCATTATTTTTTCTCAAACGTCAACAATAAAGTTACAAAGACAACCATAGAATGATGATGACAACTAACAACAAATAACTTATTTTTCCAATAGTGAGTAGGCGGGTGTTTAATAAACACTTCAAATTTGTCAATCCTTCATCAGTCACAATGAAGAGTTCATCATCTGTACCACAAGAACTGAACTTTTCAAGCAAATAAATTACGCATGGGTTAATGGTTTCTGTAGCATCTCACAATAGTTCGACCATAACGATCAATTTTAATAATGTCAGTAATCCCTTAATATATGTACATACAGAAATTATTAATCCTTTGTTTGAAAAGTTCAGTTCTTGTTAATTTTGTGTTTACTAATCCTATAAAGAACTTAAGAAGTGCTAATGTTGTCAAGTGTGCTTATAAGTCTCAATAAAATCAAATAGGTAAATGAACTTTTTATTTAAAAAACTTAAAAAGACATCTTCCCTCAAAATAAACAGAAAAAAATCCTCTCACGGGTGGAAAATTTCCCACCCGTGGGTGGGAAGTGAACGTAGGTAATATATCAGTTTCAGACTTTTTAAACGTCAGTAATGATGAAATTACATATATAGTTGTAAATAAAATAATTATCTATCATTCTTTACAACTACTACTGGTGTGTTGTAGAAACGTTGGAAACAAAGTTACTACAAAGTTACATGAAGAAATTATTCAAACGATATCACAATATTGAATATAATAATATTCAAAACACTTCACAAAATGGCTAATGAATACATAAATCTACATCAGAAGATTCAGATTCACATCGACAACAAACAAATTATGGTCATCGTTGATGATGGAACTACAGATAGTCAAGTTTCTTCAGTTATATTTATTTTAATTAAATTGAGAAAAAAAAATGACAATCTTTAATATGTTCTGACAATAACTATTTTTCAAATACTTCCGAGATACTTTCTTCCTTCTCTCTGCCTTCTAAAACCAATAATGCATTTTCTACCAAACCTATTCTTCTCTTTATTGTTTTATATCTTCCATAGTTTATTATTACGAATCTCGTTATGTTCTTTCAATAAACTTTGACGATTTCTTTCCAAATATGTAGGTATACAACTAATAAATAGTACATTTGACTTTCCAAATAAGGGTGACACAGATGAATTTAATTTGTTTCAAGAAAGTCTGAAATTTTCTTTAAAGCTTGCAAAATTTTGTCCAACACAGATATCATTTTTGTTCATCGAACGACATTTTTTATTCACTTATAACAATTTTTTAAAAGTCCTGGTATTTCTACTATTTTTAGAAAAATGTAGAGTAATAATATACTAACTGCTTGAGAAATTTTGAAGATAACGTGAATATTTTTGATTTTTTATTCAATATTTATTTATTTATCGGTCAGAACTATCAAAAATTGAAATCAGCTGATGTCAATGCTAAGAGTGTTGTGTGAAACTGGGATGAATTTGACCAATCAGGGGTCTACAGAATTGCCAACTTACATTCAAATTACTCACCCTGGTTTTTAATTGAGGTATAACCATATAAATCAAATCAGAAGACACAGAGGTTACCAAAATGTGAGATTACAAAAAATATACCCGGATAAAGTAATGATGTTTGATGTTTCCTGCACATTGATTGACGAATTTCTTTTTCTTTCATTCTAGAAATAATAATCTATCTCATTAAGTACCATTTTTTGCTTGAGGATGCAAAAAAACCGGGAAAATTGCTTCTCATTATTCATATTGTCACTTTGAATTGTCAAAGTCACAAAACTGAAGCACAACTGAAGTTTAAATAAAAACTCGGCTGGTGAAAGACTTTTAGATTCTCTGAAAACTAAATACATATCCTTTTTTCTTCCGTCAAAATTGCACAAGTCTGTCTTATTCATCTTACGGATTTTATTCGGAAGTTATGATTAAGCGCAATAGAAGAAAACAGAAACGGTGAGTATGGCTTTGTTGAATCGTATGACCTGCATGATAACTATACATACTACACGCTATAAAAATGCGCTGTAAACGAATGAGATGAGTTAAGGTAACTTCATAACCAGATATCACATGGATTTAATTCTGGAAATCGAGCAATCAACCTAATTACAATTTAAAATAGTTGTTTATTCACTTAATCCAAAACCAGTTTGGAGAAATATAAAGAAATAATGAAAATAATAGAAAGAGTCGTAGTTCAAGACCATGAAACATATTATGCAGATGACGTCTTCGAAAATACACCTGTAGCAAGAACATCTGCTACTGATACAGATACTACTCTAACGCTAAAACAAGAATTAAAAAAAAGCTTAAACAAGAAAAAGCAACCACACATCAAGCAAAAGGACTTTGAGAAAATTTTTAAGAGAGAAATTATGTTTTTTGAGTCCGATGGTATCAAAGGAGAGTACCTTAATATATCCTTAACAGCGTATTTTCAAAAGTTATCACCATAGGTTGATATCGTAGTAATAGCAGCTAAGAGCAAGTTGTGATTTGATTTAGTCATTATATGAATAAGACTGAATTAAAAATATAAAACTGTTATTAGATACTAAATTAATAGGAAAGAAATAATTTCTGTGGTTTAATATTTAAAAAAAGTTTATCTTTACACAAAAATCTGTAGTTTCCAATTGGTTTTATAACATAATTTTAAAAAGTAGAGTAATCCCGCAGGATTGAAAGAAGCTGCGGGATTGCAATCCATAATATTACTCAAGCTCGAATTAGGGATGTTTCTTGAAAACACATCAACATTTTCAATATCATCCCCTTCCAGGTTTTGTACTCAGTTGGAACGAGAAAGAACTACAGGCAGCACTCGCGCGAACTATATACCCAGAACAGTTCTATCGCCAGTTGGAGCAAACCTAGGATACTGTCATTTCTTTTTTTCTTCTCCGAATCTATTGGTTCTAGGAAAAAAGGTTCTTGAAGACAAAGGAGAATTCAAATACATTCTTTATTTTATAAAAGTCAATCTCGAATCAAAGATTTGATATTAAATAAAGTAGGAGTTGATAATTTCACTCTCTACAATAAAAGGAATGTTGGAAAGTACTGAAATACTGAATATACTGATATCTCGAATGGAATGGGCTGATGGAATATTGTCATAAATATTTATATGTGCAATCCCCTCTTGAATATTTCCTCAATAATTTAGAAGCATCCTGTATAGTGTTACAGCTTCTGATTTACAGTAAGTAGATTTTAAGTTGATCGTGACATGTCATGTATTGTCGTTAATTTCAGTATTTTTATACAAAATGTAAATGAACATAAATGCCACACGCACGATTCATTTGAACACAAAACGAAATAAGAAACAATGGAAGAGAAACAGTCTTTAAGATTCTAGAGACATCTTTGTTATTTCCTTAGTATATAATGTTGGCATTCCTGAACGTATGTGCTCATTTATTTTATTTACTACAGAACTATAAAAGGATCACGTGATATTCAACGAAATGTTGAAGGTATACTTCGATGTTTTCAACAGCGACGTACCAGACGTATTATTTGCTTTTGTTTATTCCCTAGCGGGTGAATAAATTGTTATGTCTATTTTGGGTGTAGACTAGATTTCTTTTTCATAGTTTCATCAACCAATGGGAATTTTATAATTAACGCAGAATGTCGCTTGCCATGTACGGAATTTTGATTTGCTCAGCGCACGCACGTCCGCCATGTTTGAAAGGCGGCAATATGCAAGTTTTGGGCTCTTTTTATGAATATGGCAGGTTAACAAGAATTATCAGTTAATTGATAGTGCATTATTATAGCTTATTTGTAGGTGACATAAATATCGACTTGATGAAAATAACTGAAGATTCAAGAAATTATCTCGATATGATGAGTGAGCATGGCTTTCAATCAACTATTAATACTACAACAAGAGCGAGAAATGGATCTGAATCATGTCTTGATCATATATTCATTAAAACAAAACAACAAAACTTCAATAACATATTACCTCTCACTATATCAACATCAATTACGGACCACTACATAACATTGTTACAAATTGTACTGAATAAAAATAAAAACAATTCAATAAACAAAAAATATTTTCAAAAAGTGGACGAAGCAAAAAGCAAAAAGCAATTAATAGTTTAAGTTGGAAAAATGAATTGTACCCAATGCGTGATATCGAATCGACAACAGAAAAATTCATCAACATCATAAACACATGTGTACAAAAATCAACTCAATACTTCAGATTAAAAAATAGTCAACGTAAAAGAAAAAATTGGATAACAAAATCATTGATAAAACACATCAACCAAAAAAATCATTCATTTTTATTATGGAAAGAAAATCCAAATAATGTTAAATTGAAAAATGATTATTTAACGAAAAAAAAAGAAACTGGAAAGAAAATAAAGACTGCCAAAGAAAATTATTATAAAAAATTGGTTGAAAAAGAACAAAATGCAAGTAAAAAACTCTGGAACACTGTTAATGAAATTTTGAATATCAAGACAGGAAGAATAATAAATAATATTAGGAATGAAAAAAATGAGATCGTCACAGATCCAAAAGATGCTGCTGATATATTTAACAACTTCTTCCGAATGTGGGGGAAACTTTATAGCAAAGAACATCCCAATTACAAAAGTAAAAAATATATAAATAAAAATTCACTTTTTCTTACACCAACGAATACTACTGAGGTTGAAAATACAATAATTAGCTTAAAAAACAAAAAGGTTCCCGGGCTTGATGGAATGAAAGCTGAAACTCTAAAGATTATTGCAAAATTCATATGTGAACCTTTGACGGACATCATAAATAAATCCTTCGAATCAGGCATATTTCCTTCGATTCTAAAGAAATCTCTCATAACTCCAATTTTCAAAAATGGGGATACAGAAAATATTTCAAACTATAGGCCTATTTCACTTCTATCTTCAATAAGCAAAGTCTTTGAAAAAATTATAAAAACAAGACTTACGACATACCTTTCAAATTATAATTTGCTGTCGACATCCTAGTATGGCTTTAGAGAAAAAAAATCTACCAATGATGCAATCCATTCCTTGACAAAAACCATCTACGAATCCTTAGACTCAAGCACTCCATCTATTGGGGTTTTTTTATCTAAAAAAGGCCTTCGATACTGTCGACCACTCCATACTTTTAGATACACTAGAAGATATGGGTGTAAGGGGTCTAGCTCATAATTTATTCAAAAGTTATCTAACAAGCAGAACACAAAAACTAAATTCAAAAATCATGTGAGTGAAGAGATCAACATTAAATGTGGTGTACCTCAAGGAACAGTATTGGGGCCGGTGCTATTCGTAATTTACCTAAATAATCTATTTGAACAGGAAACAATCGGAAAAATAATCAGCTTCGCGGACGATACTGTGATTTATTACAAACATGATGACTGGTATAATCTCAAACTAAATATTGAAAATGATCTTGGAAAGCTCAAAGACTGGTTCGACAGCAGATTACTCTCAATAAACTTTGATAAAACTGTATATTTACCCTTCAGTAGTCATGAAACGTCTCTGCCAAAATACAATCTTAATATCCAACAAGATTTTTCAATAAAACCTGTAAAAAGAGTTAAATACTTGGGTATTTACATTGACAATCACTTACGATGGAACCATCATATGGAATATTTAACTAAAAAGCTTCGGAGTATCCTATTTCGATTTAAGCAAGTAACCCAATTTTTGAGCTTTAAATGTAAAAAAATACTGTACCACAGTTTGGATGAGTCACACCTCAATTATGGCATTATTGGTTGGGGAGGAGTTTCAAGGAGCTATCTAAATGCCCTCGAAGTGTCTCAAAGGCGATTCCTCCGAATGATTCTTAACAAACCTACAAGATATTCAAGCTCACTACTCTATACTGAAACACAAATATTAGATGTTAGACAACTATACATTATTCAGATAGGATGCCATCAATATAAAAATAAATACAAACTTACCACTCACAATCATAGATACGCGACAAGATCAATACTGATACCAACAGCTCTTAAAACAATAGGTCAAAAAGGTTACTCCTACTTAGCACCTAAATTATTCGGGCAACTACCACAGAGAATTATCGATGAAACTTCTTTTAAACGCTTCAAACCCCAACTAGTAACATTTGTTAAAGAAACAGACAAAACAAAAATACACAGAATGCTGAATCAAAAACAGAAAAGAGTAAACTCATACGAAATGTATGTCTAAAATACAATCATGTAAAATTGGATTTATATTGTTTTTTAACTGCGTTTTTTGTTTTTTTTTGAATTTTGACACACCAGCCTATATTTACCACAGGTCATACAAGTATGTACAATACTTCTGTGGATGTCTAGATGTTTATTCAATTTTATTTGTATTTTATCACTGTATTTGTTAAATTTATGAATAAACGTTATTATTATTATTATTATTATCACTAGTGCTTCCAACGGTAGAAGCTCCAAGTCTAGATAAAGGAGAGTTGAAGGAGAGAGGATTGAAGCTAGAGCAACAAAAGCATCGAAACAGGAAATTCGGGGAGGTGAACTACTTCTCGACAGGGGTGCTCACTGTGGGATATGAACGAGGAAGGACTGCAGAAGGTGGAGAAGAAGCTGGGATAGGAGGTGTATTGGGAAAACATGGCGGAGATAATGTTGAGCGGCGAGGAAGAATGGATGGAGGTAGACTTCGTTTCGCATGAGAAGAAGCTACGTGAAGATGCAGTCGTATTCGCGAACTTGTCAAAACCAGCGCCATATTGTGTAAATTTGACATTTGAATCTGTCGGTCTTGACTGTGGATAATGTTTCCTTTAAAACTAACAAGTTTTTATAGGAGGCATTGTTATAGATCAAATGAACAATAACAATAAACGACCTAAAATGTCAATAATAAAATTGCTGTCTGCATGAAACTTCGTTTGTAACTCCAATTGCATGAAACGGTCGTTATGAGGCGACATAGATAAACAAGACCGATTTTGGTTTCTTGGCAACTTCACGTGGCATCTTAGAGGTAGGGAGATAGAAGGGAGAAGATGACGAAGAGTGTGTGAGAGACCGATGCCCGTCTTGAAAAAAGCTAGGGTATAGTGATTTCGAGGCGGAAGTAATGGCGAGTTTCAGGTGGGTTTGGTTGGTAGACATTCCCTTGAGGATTAGTCCCCGTCAAGCAGTAAATAATAATTTTTTTCCAATTTTGTGGCAAAGTTTCCATCAGCTAGCTTACCAAAATAATTTGATGAAGTGTCTATGTATGACTACTTGATTTCGTCTTGCATAGTAGAGAAGAAAACTTGTAATTCTTGTGATGATGAAGAAAATGAGTCGAACAGTGTTGATAACAGTACAGCTAAGTTTCTTGAAAGAGGGAAGCTATATGTTGATAGTAACCGTGTCGCAAATATTTTTGCTTCCGTCACAAAAAAATATTGATTTTCTAAAAAGGAATAACTTCAGCAACAATGTTTTTTTTGCACTCTTTTTAATGGTAACAGATAAGTGGTGGTTTTTTCCTATTTTATCCTAAATTCTACAGAAAACATAGTGTGTACTGTAAGTTTATTTATAAAGTGGCCGAAAAACATGGCGGAATTTGAGGCATGCGCAGAAAATATTTTCAACTATTACAAGGGATATAGTTTTTTTCTTTCGCTTTTGCACGAGAACTTTTTTAAATAATGGCGTGTTCATAGTAATGTGAAAAACAGTGGTCCATGGAGCTGTCGACGTATTCACTTTAGATCATCATTTACCTTGATGCAATTTGATCATCGTCCTCATTATTTACCGTAAAACAATATTCTGCCATAAAGAACTCACTAAACGTCTAATTTTGCAAATAAAACCTCTACTAGTGGTGTGATAAAGTATAAACAACATATATTTAAGGAAAGTTAACAGAATCCGTAACTAAAATTTATCTCTCATGCAGGAATGCAGGCAATGAAAGAGTGGACCAACAGCAAATAATTAAATCAAACCTCCAGTGAGATCTCTTCTATGGAGAAACAAAAAACAAATTGTTACTAAGCGCCTTCTTCCTAGAGCACAGCACCTGGGAGATTACTGGTCAGAAGAGGAACATTTACCTAAGTTGAAGCCTCCAGACATCCTAAAATTCCTCCGGGAAATACGATTAAAGGAGCTACATTTATTACAGCGAACCTGCAACGTCTCTAGACCTTTCAAAAACAATATTTCTTCTTTCTCTGCAAACCAGACCTCCACAGCTTTTATTACCTCTTCGTTGGAAGAAAATGTACGACATTTTAAACTTTTTTTCAGTTGAGAAGAGACGGAGCCAAATCTGGTGAATAAGGGGGGTGTTCTAGTAATTCAAACCATAAATCACGAGTTTTTTGCATGTCAACATGAGATTTGTGTGCAGAGGCGTTGTCCTGCAAAAATAAAACATAGCTTTCCGCGTCTTTTCTCTTTAGTTTTTTCCCGTAGAGTGGTCAGTAATGTCGAATAGTAATCTCTGGTTATTGTTCTACCCTTATCCGAAAAATCAATCGTGCTTACTCCATGGCAATCCCAAAAAAATGTAGCAAGAACTTTTCCAGCAGATTTTTCGACACAAAACTTCTTAGGTTTTGGAGAGAATGAAGGACATTGGTCACCAATGGTATTAAACATATCTTCGTAAATCTGCTTACCTCTCAACACTTTTGAATACAGGTACTTGATGATGGCTCGATACTCCAATTTTACGATTTTCACAATTTCGGTGGACATCTTTTTTCTCTTAATTTATTGCGTAACTCTGGTTTACTTTTTTGACGTCCAACTTCACACTGACACTTCTAATGAGTTATTGTTCGTTGCTACGGTAACGCAATATTTTGTTTATGCATGGAACTGGTCTAGGCTAACTAGATATCAATACATCCTCATACATACATACATACAACCGCCTTCTTATTGGTCATACATCATTAACACATCTACATCTCATCGCCAAAGAATAACCTGTCAAACTTATTTTTAGGTTGGAAGCACAGTGTTGTCAAATAAGTCACAGAAAACTTATTTGTCTACGTAATCGCGTTGTCCTAGTAGTGTTCAAGAATACGAGAATAGAACCCTTGGTTTAGCATAGAAAAAAGTAAAGTTCCATGAAAACAACGCACCAGCTCACAAAAATCTTTTGGTCAAATCTCCTTATTTATTTCGTGAAGTGTACGTAAAAAATATACGTACGTTGACATATACATTTAGAAAAAAAAATAATAATAGAACTACTTTCTTTTCTTCCAAGGCGCGTCTATACTTTCAATATCGATATTTTATGCGGATATCAACAATTATTGTACACAAAATTAATCTTATAAAACACCTGCTCGTCACAATTGTCAATGCAATTTCATTTGATAAGGATCTCCTTATATCTGTTCTTTCGCTTATTCGAGTTAACCAATAGATACGTATCGAACGGTCGCTGTATATAGAAAGTGAGATAATTTAATTTATATGAATGTTTTACAACATAGATGTTTAATGACGTTAAGGCTAAATCGATTAATAGCCAATCAAAATTAATAGTCTATTTGACATGCCTACTGTTTTTCAGTTAAATTTAATGATAGTGCAATATTTGCAGTAGTTTTTGTCGCGATACCATTCGAGTACGTTATATCTAAATTATTGTTTCCATTTCCTTCACCCGATTATGTACCTATAGAAAGCTCGCTCATAGAGTAGTTTTTTTTAACGTCGTGCGTAAAATGACTAATTAATATATTCAAATGAAATCGTAAAGGCTACAAATTCCGAGGATTGTTACTTTACGCTCTAGGGAAAAAAGGAATCGTTTTCGTTCGCTTATTTCATCCTTTTTTTCCTCTATAGCGTAAAGTAACAATCCAGTAACATAGAATTTAGTCATAATACGAACGACTGTAGAAAAAGTTGTGTTTTTCGAGCGTAAAGTAAAATTGTCGCTTTCATTAGATCGCCGCGCGGCAATCTAATGCGGCAATCAGTTACTTTACGCTCTGAATTCACAAACAACTATGTTTTTTCAGTATTTGTTTAAATTGGATACGCGATAATTATTAAATCTAGCATTGGAATATTTAGATACAAGACTTGTAAATAGCCTCTGTCAACTAAAGAAACATTTACATAGAATGAGAATGATTGGCACATCTGTTTGTTAAAGGAAGATGAATCAATCGAACATGTCTATTGTCGCCTGTCGACATTTTCATTAACAAGAAAATCTACCATAATATCGATTAACATGAGTGCGGCACCACTTGTGATATTTTCAAAGGCACAGGAATTTGAATTTTTTTTTTATAATTTTTGTTGCAATTTTGATGCTTCAAGATGTCTTAATATGAAACATCCTGAAACAACCCTTGTCAGTTAAAACACTATACCCCTGCTACTACAATATTAAGCTGCGGTAGCCATTTTGCTTTATAGAAATAGCTGCTCAACTCAGCTCGTCAGCCGCTTCAAAATGGCCGCCGCCACTTATTTCACGTCTGTTGAATAAGTTATCAGGAATATTAAAAAGATATTATAAATAATGAAAATTTAGTAGTAGTCAGTACTTCACACCATATCACACAAAAATTGGTCAAGGTTGTTGGCTATTACTCCCAAGAAATGTAGTAACATTTATTTAGTCAATGATGCCAAATATTTTGGGAAGCCGACAGATTATTGAACTTTTGTTCACTTTTTGTTCAATAAAATTCTCCATTACACTAACTTCAATTGTTATAAATTTGTTTAATAATGTGTTGTGCTTATGCTAGTGCTAGATTCTCGGTCATTTATTGAACCCCAGTTTTTTACACTTTGATCGAAATTCCATGAGATACTCAGGATATAGTCATAATAAAGCCAGGATCATGTACTGTTCTGTAATTTTTTTTCTACGCCAACAGAGGGCACAAATAACATCGCTTCGCTACGCTCGCTCGTGCATCCAATAGTCTTGGGTTGCTATAGCTTATTTTCTGCCCTTGTGACACAATATACTATAGAAGCCCAAGGGCGGAAAATTCACAAAGCCATGATTTTTGAAGATTTTCACCTTCTGGCACTTGATGACTTTGACGTTTCACATGTATTTTTCAATTGAACGTCAGTGTATGTTAAAGCACAGAATACACCATCCCAAGAAGAAACGAAGCTTGTGCTATTTTACAATTCATTTTCTGAGTGCGCATGTCTGACAGTCGCCATTTTAAGCCCGTTATCTGTCAATGACGTGATTTTATTGTTTACCAAAGAATTTCCTTTGTTGTAAGCTTTTTGATTATTTACATATTTTTTTGTGTTTTGAACGATAAAATTTGTTTACAAAATTACATTTATAAGTTATGGCGCCAAAAACTTGTGCAATTCGTGGCTGTCATACAAGTGTTATCTATGGAGACAATTTTACTGTCGCTTCTTTTTTATAACTTCGTTGTCACAGGTATCAGTACATTTTCTCTGGGTGTAAAATTTAATTCAGAATCTGGTGAAGTGTAACTTTTAAATATATTTAAAATAATAAAAATGTTATATTCAAGCACCATACTTATTGTGATTTTATATCATTATTTACTGAAATTTTTTCCATTGTAAACTGATATTATAAATATATAATCTATTATTATTGTATAGGTTTTCAGACTCACCCTATCCTACATATAGGGTTACATAAATACATACTTACACATATAATTTCGATAACATTATAGAAAATAAGAACCATTTGGTTAAACAACCTACTCCAAAAACAGAAGCTAAAACTTTATTTATAACATTTTTCACAATATTTATTAAGCTGCTAAATTAACTTAAGCAATTCATAAATTGAGTTGAACAATTAAAACTTTGTCGAAACAAGTCATAAAAATAAACAATTATTATTTGAGATTCTTTGGTTTTTGCGTGTATTTAACATTTAATTTATATTTTTTGAACAATTTTCTCAGTGTAACTTGATCCGTTATCTATCAACGTCAGTTTGAAGGTCACGAAATTTTGCCCCCCACAACATCAAAGGATTTACGACGGCTTTCGTTTCTTGTTTAGCTGGTGTTTTCTGTGGTCAAAGTTTTTTGTTAAATTTTTCATTTTTTTGGTTTATTCGGTAGACGAAAAACAGTTGAGTATTACAAATGCAGAAAACACTTTAGCAGCCCTCAACTATCAGCTGACCTCACTTCGCTACGCTCGTTCGTGCATCTAAGAGTCTCGGGCTGCAATATAAAGCTCAGTTTCTGCCCTTGTGACACAATTGTTATAGACTTTGTTGCTTAAGATGCTGGTTGTCATAGTTTAATTTATATCTCGAGGAACATTACCCGAATCTTGGGAAATTTTGATGTCCAAGGGAAAAAGGAATCTTTTGACTGGAAGTCTCATATTTGCTGAAAATACCGAATCTTGGAATTTAATCACATTCCATTTGGTTTAAATCTACATATTTCAGAGTGATAAGTTTTTTTTTTTTAATATTTACACTTATTATTGAATCACCCTATATAAATAAATATTATATTATTATACATGTACATGGGTGTATAACATTTCAAATAATGGAATTACACCAAAAAAGGCATTTATGTTCACTTTAAGCTTTTAATTCAAATGTACCGCCCACTTCTCAAATTAGTTCCTTCAAAACCGTTAGGGTCGATGAAACTAATTTTTATAGCTAAATGGTAATGTCTTTTCTAATGGTGTATGTATAATCTCTTTGGAGATACTTCTGCTAATATATTTTATTGAAATACGGGTACCCCTTGGAAAATTCAATTTGCTACGTTTGGATATATATCTCGGTAATTGGTAAGAAATGGAGAGTCAAGCGGTATCAGGTACTTATGGAACTTGAAAAAAATTATTTTATATGTCGTACGGTCGCCTTGAGATTGACGGAACACGCATTAATATATATTTATTGCAATATAAACAAATAGAGATTTGACGTAGCAATAAATCAAGGAAAATAAAAAAGTTTTTTAATAAATGCGGTGAACATAACTGATGTCCTTATGTCCATGAGAATTGCCAATGCGAAATATGTGATATGTGGAAAGTGGTGTAAAAGAACTAATTTACTCAACCAGTGCATAAAGTGATACTTTTATTAATTCAGGAATGGAAAAATTAACCGTGAGACGACTGGTAATAGAATAGTGAATATATTTGGAATAATTGAATTAAAATCCTTCAGCTATATTACAACCAATAACACAGTGGCGGATTTAGGATTAGGCTCGTCAGGCCCGGGCCTAGGGCCCCCTCAAGCCTAATACTGTAATAACCACTACTGTAATAACCAATGCATAACTCGTCTAATACTCAATACGCAGCCTACTTAGAATAGATCACACGTGGTCTTTGTTTACATGCCGTTTTTCTTGGCATCGATCAGACTATAGTAACATACAATTATTATGAAGATGGATTTTAGAATTTTCGTGTTTTTTTTTTATTTTCAAATTCAAATGCTCTAGTCAGTCTTTCCCAACGTGGGCGATAGCGCTCCCTTGTGGGCGCTGCAGGCCTAAAGGGGGGCGGTAAGAGATCCAGAAAAAAAAGGGGGCGTTGTGTAGGGCTTTGGGGTCGATTTATAATTTCATCTACCTAGCTAGGAAGACTCTTAGACACCTACTGAGCTCTCGACTCTCTACTACATCTTGTGAACATCAACTAATATTAATTAAGATATAGCTCAAACTCGGTTCGATATAATAGACCGCGGGCAATCATGTTTTAACAAGTTTTTGTTAAATAATCCGATTTGTACATTCCTGTATCAATCGGCTGGTTCTATAATACTTGTTCTTGCTTGTCGAGTACGATTGGGCGTCGAATGAGATAAACGAGTTTATGCACGTTTGTCTTATTCCTGTTGGTGCGTGCTGCTTATGCAATCCTATCAGTGCTGCCAGATGTAATTTTGGCTACAAAAACCGATCCCGCAATAATTGTACCCTGGATTGTTGTGGTCAATTGTTCAACGATTTTTGATAGCATTCCCATCGTCATATTTGTGTGAACGTGGATTTAGTGCTGTGGCAACGCTGCTTACTAAAAAGAGAAATCGTTTGCGTGTTACCGAACGTGGCGACTTGCGGCTGTTTTTGAGTAAATTGGAAATTGATATCAACAAACTTATTGAACAGCATCAGATTCAACCTTCACATTAGTTTTTATATAAGAATTGATTATGTTTGTTTTATTTTCAATAAAAGATACTCTGTCCGAATACTATAAAGTTGCGTTTCAATAATCAGTTATAAGTACTTAGGGGTTTTTAAGTATGTTTAAAAAGGGGGGCGTTAAAAAATAATTTATTCTTAAAGTGGGCAGTAGACAAAAAAAGGTTGGGAACCCCTGCTCTAGATCTTGTCTCCTATTTCAGTCCAAGCTTTATCACCACCAAAAAGTAAGCATTAAAAACAATAAAGGCATTTTTTTGTTACATCCACAAATCCATTCGTTTGTTGAATAAATGTCTCTACTAAATTCACGAATACAACTTTTTCCTCTACTTACACCAGTTTTTTCAATAGTGATATCTGATAATAACCCACCATCTGCTTTTAATTGTTCTTTCTTTTCTTCATATAAATATTTAAACATTCTCTTTACATTAATTAAATTGAAAACCACCTCCATAGTTCACAGTTTATATTCACCAGTCTACACAATTTTTGGGTCTGACTGCTACATGTTAAATTTTGGTTTCTCCTACGACAAAAATAAAGAAAACATTTTTTTATTAAAGTTTACTTTAGTGGAAAATAGAGCGATTTTTCAATTTTTCCGCAAAAATTACACTGATTTTTATATTTTTTCCACACTTCCACTGTAAACTATAATTAGACAACATTTTTTCGGATACAAGAGTCTTTTTTTATTGAAGATTTGTGGTAAACAATAACATATAGATGTAAAATAACAAGAAATTAATGTCTAAAAGTGAATATTCTTCGTATTAAATTAAATTAAATTATACTTATCGTTGTAAATCAGTCCAAAGCAAACTTTACGAACTACATGTGAATATTTAAGTGTTTTTCAATGTCTAGAATCAGAATTTAAGCATGAGAACAGAAACCCAAGAAAAAATATTTTTTTCGTTGACCGGTGAATAGGGTTCAAGCATAAATTTTGCTATTGGTGGGAATTGACGCTTTATCAGATCTCCTAACACCTTGCATGCCTATTTTTTCAAAAAAATAGAAACTTTACTTTTAAAACGACTTTAAAAATCATAAAATTTGAAAGTCCACCAAAACGCGCGTTACGTCATAAAGATGGCTGCCCCATGGAGTGACGTCATTTGCTTACGTTCTTATTCGTGTATCACGCTCTGAGTTCTTGTGACCTAATTTGTTTCTGAAAGCTTTAAAAACGAATAAAGCCGAAAAAAACTGTGTTTCAAGTATTGCATTGTTCCAGAGTGTAAATAAACGTCTATTAAAACTCCAGACAAAATATTTGTTACTCTACCTGGTGGCGCAAGCAAAAATACACTAAAGAGAAGGGCATTATGGTTGCAAGCTATGCGTCGAAACAAAGACGATATTTCGACAAATACTATTACTTTTGTTTGCGAAGACCATTTTAATGTAAGAACCTACTTCTATGCTGGTAATTTTTATTCTTAAATAGTTTGAGGTTATGCACATATATTTCTAGGAATCAACCATAAAAACATTAATTTCTTACGACCGCACATCGAAATATGGTTGGTATATATTATATATAATAACATAGTTTTAATCGTACTTACGATAATGCTTCAACTCCTCTTATTTCCTCTGCATTAAAGCAGCTGTTTGACTCCATAAATTAAAAAAAAATCGAAAATATCGAATCAAGTATTTATGTCCAGTTTCCACTTTACGTTGACTTTTAGAAAAAAAAAACACACAAACACGTTATGGTCTCAAACAAACATATTAATGATATTTTTACGTCGATGAAGCAATTAATAGTTGATTAAAATACAATATAAACACACAACTACACAGAACCTAATGCAATACCGGCCATATTGACAAAAGTAAACAAACAAGAGATATGACGCCAGACGTATCATCGGTAGCGCTCGAAAATCCTCGGGTGTTGGTCGGAAAGTGCATTGAAATTTGAATTTTATTTCAAAATTTGGGAGTAATTTCCAATGGAAACTGGTTTATTTCCTAATATTAGTAATTTTTGATATCAACTTTACTATTATAAATTAATATCTAAGCAAAATATGAAATATGCGTGTACTCTATTATTGTCAACAATACACAGAAATAGAATCACTCGCACTCTATTACATCAAACTCGCTGCAGCTTACTGCTTCTAAAAGTATTATCATCACTTACCAAACATTTACAAAAACTCTACTCAGCTAGATTCTATAAATTTCCCTTACCTGAAACAAAATAAAAGTAATTAGATACTATTTATTGCAAAAAGTAAAAGCTATAAGAATAAATAATTTGGAAGAATATTTTAGAACTTACTAATTGACTAATAATATGTAATTTCCAACTATTTATTGAATTTATATACAATTTAATTAGACTAATACCCTATTTACTCTCTCAGATTTAAGAGACCTGCAGTGCAAGTGTGCTTCTGTTGATATTAATCTTAATTACATTTAGATTAATCGAAATCTGCTCCCGAAGAAGCATCGGCTCGATTATATGTATAAGGAATTTAATTTATAACTCCGCAACTCTACAAACACGGACTAAACGCAGATTTCATCAACATTTTCATTCCTTTTTGGATTAATCTTCCAATTTATAACAAAACATTCGATGAGTGTCGTTTCGTTTCTAGCCTATGGTACATAATCTACAGCAAATTCCACTGTCCGTTTTTATTTTAAATCTAAAGCGAAGTTCATGTCAACACGATATTTAAATTTATTGAGCTCGATTCAACACACATACATCTTGTCAACTGGAAAGATCTGTATAAAGGAAACTGATGGGCAGATGGAGTTGAAGTTTGACGTTTTTAATCGTATCATCTGTATAAAACCGCACGACATAAATGATTGGTGGTACTTAATAGAACTTTTCATCTAGTCGATTGTTGCATAAAATTACATGATATTTTGTCATTAATTGATGTATGTATTTATATTTGTATATTGGGGTGACATTCACTGAGAACTAAAAGATCCATTACGTCCCCTTACTTCTACTTAGTTCCTGAGAAAAGTCTCAGATACTAGTAGCTGCTTTAGTCCTATTTCCCGCAGGAATTTTAGGATATCTGCAGGCTTTAATCAATAATTGATGATATAATACTTCACCAATAACAACATGACTAGATAAATAGGATATATAGATATATAGAGCAGAAGAACAAGAAATAACACTGCAAATGACACAATGGGATCCTGGGGGAAGAAAACGTAGGGGTAGATCTAGAATAAAATGGCTGGAACAGGTGAAGGAAGATATGACAAGAGCCGGAATTGGAGAATGGAACGACAAAGTTAAGGATAGGAAACTATGGAGAGCATTGACCGAGAAACTCTAAAAGGATAAACAGGGATTGATCCACCCCAAAAAAATGGATCTAGAAAGCGTGAAACGGCGAAACCCCAGCAGGGGTATCAAGCCATTATATATATAGATAAAGGACGTAGTTTGAAAGTTGTAGTGTCACAGTTTCAATTTTTTAACGGAAATTATCAGTAAACACACACGGGAATGGCATATCAGAAGCTGTGGGAAAACTATAAACAACCTGGCTACGAAAATTTGGTAGTTTTCTGAACGGCTACATAATTTAAAATATTTTAAATTTTCAGACAAAAGGTCGATAGTTGTACTTTATACAGTGCGATTCATAACTATTGGGATATAGGGATTATTTAATACCAAAATATGGTATATAAGGAATGTTGCGGCTGGATCTACAACATTGGCGTTAGAAAGTTTTTTTGCCTTCGATTATTTTTAAAAAAAATTGCACTTATTTGGAAATAATAGAATTAAAATTGAGTATTATGGAACTTGACCCATTTGGTCTGAAAATTTCGGTTTTATACCGAGAAAGGAGGTCTTAACTGGGTGACCGTTCGAGTCGGAGGTTCAACATCAACTATAGTTTTCGGATTTATACGGAGAAAGGAAACATGAGGGTTTGCGTTGAATTATTTATTGAATTCTGAAAGTGAGAGATAAAGATGTCTTAAGAATTGCAAAACAAATGGTCAACAAATGGAGAATGATTTGGTAACCTTTTCTCCACAATAAAGTATGTATGATTTAGAATGCTGCCAAGCTTTGTCCAATATTTTCCACATGGTGTCCACAAAATTAAAGCAAATTTGGACCCTAGTATAATTTTGATGTACTATGAAATTGAGACGAAAAACAATTTATAACAACTTTTCTATTCATTGTTTTTCCAGAACTTCTAAATATACCATTCCTGAGGCGTATATTTAGCTTTACTCGTAGATTTGATTCGATAGATTTGATTTGATTTGATTTGATTCATATTTTTTTGACAGTTTCACAAATTGAGTATGTAAAAGAAATAAGGGCTATGATTAGATTCTAATTCAGTATATTTTGTTGACCATTTCTTTGAAGACACTGTATGAAGTAGAAATCTTTTTCGTGCTTAAATATTTTTTGGCATATATAAATATGATCGTATGGATCAGAGAATTAATTACAAATTCCTTATATTTGATAAATAATGTTCATTTATGGCATTATTGAAAAAGTCAAGGATAAATATAAATCAAACGATAATAAAAATGTTAACGTGGTCAATTTCTTGACTATAACTAACAATATTGTATGTGTTTCACAGTTTTTGTACACTCCACTTCTTAAAAATACGGCATGTTAGTTATGATGGAACGTTTTGCAATACACGGCTTTGCTGCTATTTAATATGATTGATTGCTTATTTACTCATAACTCAAGTCCCACGTGATTGTTAAGTACTTAAAACCATAACTTCACCTGGTTGAATGAAAAAAATAAATGCTTATACCATTAGTCACTGAAAAATATACAATATCGATTGATTATTTGTTTAATTACGAGGAATCACAACTATTGCAAGCTCTCTAGTTGGTCCAAGTTTAGTGAAATAAGTATACTTATAACTAGAAATCCGTCCGTGCTTTGTTCGATAACGCCCAGTTCATATGGAAAGGCAAAACAGAATAACATAATGTGTTCTTCAAAAATTGCGAAGCAAAAAATTTTTTTTAATACAATTATTAGAACATTAAACATCTAAACAGGGACCGTACGTAGGGGGTTGATGGGGGTGCGTTCTCTCTCATGTCATTTTAGGTACCCCTCTCTACCCTAGAAACGGTTTAGAAATTTGTTGGCTATATCTTTCCGTTCACGAGATACAGCCCATAGTAAGTTTTAAAATTGACACCCTTCACCCTGTATAAAAAATTCATAACCTCCACGCAGAGAATATTTGTCATTAATCGAGAATTTACCAGCCCTATATTCATGATCAATAGACTATTGATCATGAATTGACAATATTGATAATAGTATTGCTGAATTTATTTCATTGAAGATGTATCTAATTTTAGAACTGATAACAAATAGTGATTGATATTTTAATTATATGAAACACTAAGAAAATGTACTCTTCGTGTAGTTTCTATACAGTAATAAGCTAATGCTAAGTTATGCAAATCCTGTAAATTTCACTTCAAAGAACGAATTCGCAGAAAATGAGATGCGGATTCCCGTTGAGTCATCTGGAAGCGCTGAGGGATCCCTAGTATAGGTTTGAAATTAAGGCTGCGAGAGTCTGTTATACAGGGTAGGTATATATTTCTTTATTTCTGTCAAATTAGAGTATTTTCCTTCTCGTTTTTGCTGTTCCATTAAAATTTACCTTTTTTTGATATTCCGATAAACATATAATTCTTCTGAAACTTGTATAAGTACAGTCTATGTAAATATCTTCCTTTGACAGTTTTTCCAACGATTCTACGATAGTTTGAAGTTGTTTCTGTCAAACTTTTAATTACCTTCGTTCTTTCATATTTCCCTAGTACCAATTGGTTTCCTCACAATATCCTTCAAAGCTGAAAGATGAGCTTCCTTTTAAAAGCACTCATACTTAATTCATCACCACTTAACTCAATCACACATCTGAAGACATTTTTTTAGGTGGCAAGTAGCACGTCTTGGTGAACATTATAGGTGATAACTCAAAAAGGACGTTTTATATATTATTTCAAATAAAAATAAGATAAGATGAGAGAGTGTATTACAAATTGTCAGAATAATGACAGCCTCCATAATTAAGATGAACAGCATAATCCATTTATCATATTTTTCTGCAACCTACCCTGTATATATATATTTGTTGTTTACAATTGCGCGTAACATTGACCTAACACACACACAATATGTAAAGTATTCAATGTTTCCAGCTTGCTGGTTTCGCAAGTTAACAAAGCTCCAGTTAACTGGTAGATACATAGTTAATCAGTGTGAAACATGGCGATTGTTCACAGAACAATTCACAGACCTAGCTAGAGCAAATTTAAAAATTCATTCACCACCACGTATAATGGAATAGAGATACATGTAGTGAAGAATTCAATTATTTCCAATTATTTCCTGTTTTACGAGGTATAAATATCCAATTACAGAATAATTGTAAGTACAAAGGATGAAATTAACCATACACACAATGCAATCAAAGTCAGTTTTAAATTTACAACTAACAGAGGAATATATGCTTCGAAAAAAATTTCTCGAAATTTCGAGACGAGACGAGGAGATAAGGATGATTGACAAAAAATTAAAAATCAACGAACTGCCACTTAATAATGAATTGCATAGTTATACACAGAATAAGAACAAACCAGTAGTAAAACTCTTATAAATTTCATTCATAAATTGCCAGAGCTTTTGATGACCTTGAACGGATCGCTTTACGATTCATTTTACCATAGGCGTAGGTGGCATAAGTTTTAAAATGACTTGAACGTGTTAAATGTTTTTTCTTAAATATTGTAGAACAGTACACTGATGAGTGAATAAAACAATAGTCTTATACCAAATATTTATTGGTTTTTCCATATTACAATTTTCATTTTGTTATGATTTTTAAAATTTTTATTGACAAATTTTAATGTGTAATATAGTCGTATCCTGAAGAAAAGTTTCATTAAATATTTTATTGGAAAATTAACACAAGAATGTACAAACTCTGTTGTTTGACTAATATTTATGAGTGATTCAACAATATTATCTTCCGTAGCAACTTTCTCAAAAGTCATTTGGAATAATGTTTCTAATAAAGAGATGTACAAAATTTTCATGCGGCATATTCCAGTTTCCAAAATTATCCTTGTTCATATTTTCATAAGCTCTAAGGTAACAGTGTAAAGACGAATCGTCTAAATTCTGTTACGCTTGTGAATACGAAATCATTCAAGACCTTCTAAGGTTCTATTATAAAAAAAATTGGATAAAAGACTAAAAAAAAAAAAATTAACAAATTAATGAAACAGTTTCAAAATCTTGTGGAAAAAAAATTTGACCGCTTTTTAAAATATTTTTGTCAAGTACGAACGAGCTGCAAGTCACATGGAATGATAGTTACGAGTCTTCCCATTGTGATGAACTTTGAATCATCGGAAAATGTCAATTTCTTACGAATTATTGATAAAGGATACAGAAGACAAAGGATTATCATAATGTCGGATAGTCAAGCAGCCATTAAGGCACTGAGCTCTTGTGTAATCAGTTCCAAAATGGTGTGGGAATGCCTAGACAAACTCAATGAACTAGGCGAGAACAACATAGTCACCCTACTATGGATTCCAGGACACACTGGAATAGAAGGAATTGAAATAGCAGATGAACTAGCAAAGAGGGGGACTGAAATACCTTTCTGGGGGCCTGAACCCTTTGCGGAATCAGCCCCAATGTAATATTGGAAGAAATAAGTAAAGCCGAGAAAAAGAGAAGATCTGACCATTGGAAAGATCTAGTAGGGCTTATACAATCAAAGACTCTTCTGGGTGACTACAACCTGTTGAGATCAAAAGAATGCATAAGTCAAAGTAAAACTGCGCTAAGAGTTTTGACAGGGATCCTAACGGGACATTGTCGCCTGAATGGGCACCTGAAAAAGCTCAAAATAGTGGAGGAAGAAAAATGCAGATATTGTGGAATGGAAGAAGAAACCTCCATCCACATACTTTCCAACTGCACAGCACTCCAGAATCCTAGAGCACAGCACCTGGGAGATTACTGGATAGAAGAGGAACATTTGCCTAAGTTGAAGCCTGCAGACATCCTAAAATTCCTCCGGGAAATAGGACTAAAGGAACTACTAGTTTCTGAGACTCTCCTCAGAAACTGAGTAGAAGTAAGGGGGCACAATAGATCTTTTAGGTCTCAGTGAATGTCACCCCAAAAATCACACATACATACATACCGAGTTATGGAACAATTCGTCCGCTCGCTTACAAGTTAATGCATAGACAGCAGAATTTCTACAGGCAGAGCATCAGCAGCTGAAATGAGGAGACTACTTTTAGGTCCCATTATTTCGATAACTATCGAATTTTCGAAAAAAATTATATGAACCACTATTGTAGATAATAAGACGATCTTCATTTTTTATTCAATGGAAAATTCTCTAATTCGCATATTTAGCCAGATATTAGCGAGAAAACTCAATCGCCTTTTTTCTCGTTTAAAAACACCTGCCGTGACCTAGAAATTGAGCCTAAAGTGAAGTCTTCAACGACTTTTCAGGAGCTTTCGATATTTTCAGGTGTTCAGTTACTGGACTATAAGAAAAGTTTTTTATAAAACCGCTTATCGGTGCTTTTGTTTTTGTTCAACTGAGTTTTTGTAAACTGCAGACTGCAAACAACGGAATGGACGAAAAAGCGATTTAAAAACAAGCTTCAGTGATTTTGGAAAAGTATAAATTTGCGTACCTGGTCCTCTTGTACAAACTGCTCCTATTTTTTGCCTATACCTACGAATTCAATTTTCTCCTATCTATTTTAAATGAGCTGGTGGAAAACAGATATTCAATCAATGTTATTATTTTGTGGATAATAAATAAACACAAAAAAAAACTTCATCTGATATATATCCTGCATAAAAACAGATAGGTAGTTATGAAAATAAAACTGCAATCCAGGAACTCTAAGTACCAGTTTAAAATCAGCAAGTTTCTTGGAATCAATTCTACTGTTAGGAAGAGTTAATCACCGTACTTACATCTGAAATAGAGCGATTTATACCCAGTTCACACCTTTTAAGAATAACTATAATTTAAAGGTGTTTCATACATTTACTTTTACGATCATAGCTGATTGAAATTTAAACTCGTTTCACTCTAAGGTAAACATTGAATTGAATTCTATTTCTAATTCTAATTTTAAAGCAGAGCAAATCATTATTTTCATCTGAATTAATGTGTGTAACTGATTATACAATGAAAACATCAAAAGGGTCCAAAATTGAAGTAATCAAATTCTTGAAATGAAATGAAATGAAATAGCAAAGGTAATCGAATAAAAATTGGAATAGTAGCTGATAAGGAGACATTGATAGAACAGCACAACGTATTCAAAAAATTCAGAATGTGTTTAAGAAAACTAATTGGCATAAAATAATTTAAAAGAAGTGAGAGGTAGAAGAAATAGAAAGACTTGGTTTGAGCAAAATGTATGGATAAGTTAAGAGAAATCAAAAATACGGATAAATAATAAGTTGAAATTCCAAATAAAAACATCAAGTTTTAGAAAAAAAGTTAGTGTAGCTATGTAGCAATTTTATTAGCTTGTAGCAAGATTCCCTTCTTATTAAATCAACGTGACAACTGTGCGCTTTTTGGCGATCCACCCTGTCCGTTAGAGCTAGTAGAGTAGTGAGTAGTGAGTGGTACCTAGTGCCATAGATAAAACAGTGTGCTAATTAGTTTTTAGTTTTAAAGAGTAAACATTTCCAAACTCTTTTTCATTTACCGGACTTTCTTATTCCCGGTTTTTATTGTCAATCACCTTTATTTTAAATTTTTATAACCATTTTTGTTAGTTTTAGTGAGTAAATAGATCGGTCTTTCACGGAATAATTTCCTTAAACCCAACAAACTCCAACACGTGGTTAAGAAAATTCCATAGTGCGTTTTTAAAAACTGTAAAATCTTTTGTTTGTTTCTGACAATAGTTCGAGAATTCGGTAATTAAGAGATGTGTTATGAAAACAAGTGTTGTTTTGTGTAATATCAGCATAAAACATTTTGAAGCGTGCTTTTAAGGATCTAATAGAGGTTAAGGTTTGAAAACATCTGCAATAAAGTAAGTCCTTTTCAATTTTTAACTTCAAATCAGTTTTGTTATATATACAGAGTGGACATTCATTTCAATAATTTGAACGTTGAAATTTTTTTAATATCTGCTTTTAATAAACTTTAAGCGTCAAGTTTTATGAAGTACCGCCAAAAAAAGATAAATGAACAATTAACTCAAGAACTTTTGCAAAACTTTCAATTTTCTGATTCTTCTAATAATTAAAATTAAACGGGTAATTTTGAAAAGTGTACGACTTGTTTTAATGGTTCAAGTGTAGGGTTTCCATACGTCCGGAATTTTAGGAGGGTCCGGGAATCCTAAAACCCAAAACAATACTTCTAAATTTGAATATTTGTATATTGTCCACTTGTTAAAAACAATATGTTATTATAATATAATGTCGTGATTTATAGAACATACCATTAAATTTTTTTGTATCAAACAAGATCATTAAATTCAAGTAATGTTACTCAAGCGCACTAGAAGATATCTGAGAAATAATTATGTTATCTTTGTAGAAGGTAAATATAATCTTAATTACATAATAATGTTACAAAAACCTAGAATTGATTAGTCTTCTGTGCTGCATGTAACACCTTCAGATCAAAGTTTCTTTTAGTATCTAAGCTAGTTATTTATTATTCACGCAAAACCACAAAAAAAAATAAAATTGAGAGCAGCACAAGTTAAGTCAGATATGAAACATTATTGCTTGCACAGACGTAATTTGATACATAGTAGGTATATAATCATAAAATCAAGACTATTTTTGAAAAGTGATGATAATAGAGTAAATGTACATAGCTTTTATGGAAAAATGAATTTATTTATTAAGTTACTATTTAAACTACGTTGTGGTTTGTATAATGTTGAACAACAAAAAAAGATAACTTGTCGGTGCTTTTTGTAAGATTTTTAAAATATTCTAAGCTATTTTGATACAAATTACAGGAGCAATGGCTTAATTTAAGATAATCTATTTTAAAAAATTGCTAGTGTTAGATATTATTAGAGAAACGGCTAATCATAGACATGAAAATATCCACCTTAGTGTCGATGAATTGGATTAAGACATTTCGTAAGTGGCTGTAGATTATTATTGATTACAAACAATTATTATAATGAAAGCAGTTGATAGAGATACATAGGTTGGTTCCAGAATGTCAAAGTTGTTGATGGTAAATTAAAATTTATCTATATCAAACAAATTTCGGTTATTAATTTTTTGTGACGCACTAAATTATCGTGAATAGGAACTAGGCAATTTTGTTTCGTAACTTTTTTCTTCCAAGATGTAGGTAGTCGTGAGAAGCAAGAAATCTAGACTAACTATTCTGTCTCAATTATATATGAAAAGTAAATTAGTCGAATTTAAACACTGTTATACCTATATATTAAAATTAAAAATTACAATGTTACCATTAAGCACATATTTAAATGATTTCATCTCTTTAAAATGAAACTTAGTTGTAATTAATAATACACGTCTGATAGTTTTCCGATCTTATTGCTACTGGCATTCTTGGTTGCATTTTGCCGAGGGGTTAACCACAGGGGAATTTCTCGTACACCTTGGGGGAAATGACGAGAAAATGGAGGAATTTCGGGGCAGTTCGGGGAATTTTCGAGGAAATAGAGGAATTTCGAGGCATTACAGGGAATTTTCGAGGCATTAAAGGGAATTTTCGAGGAAATAGAGAAATTTTCGAGGAAATAGAGAAATTTCGGGGAAATGGAGGAAATATAGGAATTTCGGAGCATTTCGGGGAAATGAGGGGAAATAACAGGCATTTTTTAAGAATTTTCTGAAAAATAAGTCAAGTGAGAACTATTATGCCATATATTATGAGCAAATGTGGTACCTATATTGGGAGAATCATAGAAAAAGTTGGAAATGATAAATATAAAACCAAGTTTTTGAAAGAAAATCTGCAAGAATTCCATTGGCCTAAGAATGATGATATCGACGTCATTCTTACGGAACAAATTTTTCACGGGCCAATAAAAATGTTAGGATGTGAACCTCTTAGAATATCAAGGGCTGATCGTCAGGATATAACAAAAAAGTATAAATTGATATCAAAAAAGACTAAAGACAATTTGAAATGTGAATAATGATTTTGAATATTTCTTTGGCTTGCATGCAGACATCTCATGTTATATTTTTGTTAAATTTTCATTTAGATGGTTTCGTTATTTCATTTGTTTTTACATTTTGTGTTTGTATTTGTATTTGTGTTGATATTTATATTTATAAATAAAAACATTCGAACTGAACCGAGCTTCTTTCTGAAATGCGATGTAATTCTGATGCTGTATATATAGGTATTGTAGTGAATTATAAAAATTATTATTTGAATCACCACATATAAAAAAAAATACTTTTACTTATTTTTTTTTTATATTTATTTTGTTATAACTTTTTTTTTTTTAAAGGAGCAAGTTCATACCCAAAAGAAAACAGAAATATATTAACTATATATAATGAACTTTTGACAATTTAGCAATATATAAATTCAATTCTTACTATAGTCCGAAAGAAAAAAACTTTTAAATCCAATAAATTGTTCAAAATGTTAACTTCTTCATCGTCCAACCAAATTCACTCATATCTTCCAAATTACCACTTAAATTTTTCTAAATTCCATTGATCTGTTCACACAAATCTCTTCTGCATCTATATAATTTTTACTTTTTTTTTCTTCCAAATTTTATTGATTTGTTAACACAAATCTCTTCTTTTTCCTTTTAATTTCTACTGTTATTTCTCATTAGAAAATTTTCTTTCTGACTTTTTTACTTTCTTTCAAAATTGACTTCTTTCAAAAAACCAAAACAATTTTTTTTTTTTTTTTCGTAACCAACCAATTTTTTGTCACTTTTGGCAAATGAATAATTTTTACATCTCTCATATTTTTTGAAATATAAACAAAAACATTGAAATTTTTCCTATTTTAATTTAAAATGAAATTTTATTAATTATTATCACTATGTCTGTGTTAAAATGATGTAAGTATCAATTAACGTATAAATGATTATCAAATATGAAATACTTAAAAATTTCAATGTATTTTACACCACATTTTTTTTTATAAACTATATAAAACAATTGTAACAATTCTAATTTTCAAACTTCTTCAAACTTAAACAGACATTTAACAAACCAAACCATTTAGGTAATTAATTGAAAATTTTAAATGGTAAAAAACTAATTCTATATTTTTTTTCTTGAATAATATATATATCATGACAGTATATACAGTGCTTTTCAGATAAAAGTATCCACCTTTAATAACTTTTGTAATACTGGTTTTTTTATTTTGGTAGTATAAACCTACAATTTCAATTCTTTCTTGCAAAGAGTAAACCATTTCAGAGAAACAAAATGAATAATGTATCAAATTACACTATCAATAGTGACTACAAATTCTAGTTGACAATGTCAAACTTTAATGAAAAGTAGAGTTTTTTGTTGTTTGGATTTGTTAAGTAGAATAAATAGCACAGTTGAAAAGATTAAAGAGTTTGAACTGTTGTACAACCCATTTTAGTACAGGCAAATAAGGTGAAAGTAAAAAATAAGTAAAATTTGTGCTCTTAAAAGAAAAATTGTTTATCTCATAAACTAACCACTTTAACCTACAAGTATTATACATTTTTGAAATCAGCTCAAAGAGGAGTATTCAAATTTTACATAAAAAATATGAAAAGTAATTTAAAAAAATAAAGGGGATGCTGCTAGGGGTGAGGGGGTGGCTTTTCCAGTAAGTTTAAATAAGCCATAATGCTTGCCCCTTCCAACATAAATTGACGTGTTTTTGGATTTTTTCTAAATACCAGTATTACAAAAGTTATTAAAGGTGGATACTTTTATCTGAAAAGCACTGTATTTTTTTTCTCATATTCCTGTATACAGGGCCCACATTGATTTCACAGATGTACGATGTAACGATGGACACCATGATTTTTTTAATAAAAAACGAAAAAAAAAACGTTTAGCTATAAATCTTGATGTATGTTTCCCTTCGATGGACGTCAACAAAATCTCGAAATTGGAATATCTTTCTGCATAATTAACGCTTCATAAATATTTTAAATAATAATATGATAATAATACTGATAATAAATTTTTCGATCGATTTTTGAAGAGTTTTCTGAATTTTGTCATTTGGGTACGCCTCTGATAATGCAATGTTATGAATTAATTCAATTTAGTACGCCCATGAACTTCGGTTTCGAATGAAAAATGAAGGGAATTAAATAAATAATAAAATGATCACTGGGAATTTCGGGGAATTTTGAGGAATTTCGGGGAATTTTGAGGAATTTCGGGGAAATGAATGGGAATTTGAGGCATTTCGGGGAAATGCGGGGAATTAGAGGCATTTCGGGGAAATGCGAGGAATTTTCGGAGGAAATGAGGGAAATGAATGGGAATTTAAGGCAATTCGAGGAATTTTGGGAAAATGTGAGGAATTAGAGGAATTTTTAGGAAATAAGTGGGAAATGAGGAAATAAAACAAAAGAAGGAATTTTTCGTACACTACATCAGACTGTGGTTAACCCCTCGCATTTTGCTGATTTTTTTAGTATCTAACCATTCTGAAAAATGAGCAATAGATCGGATTAGAACAAAATAAAGGAGATTGTTAGAGGTAACAAGAAACCAACGTACCACAAGACTCCCATTAACTTCAAGGTGACTATGCAAAATCAAAGGGAATTGACAGATGAGAAATGTAGGCTATCTTGTTCTGTGGGAGTGAAATGAATCACAAATCAAAATATCCATAGACAATGTAATTTTAAAAGGTCTTAGATAATTTCGATCCACTAACTTGTAGGATATGCAGCGAGGTTAAAAGACAGTAGATATAGTTGGACTATGATAATGTATTGAAGAAACTGCTTCGTAATGGTGAACTAAACTTCTGTCCTTCAGATAAAGACATATATTAACCAGAAGTAGATTATTTCTGGTGCAGGCCAAAATCCAAGGGCATAGCCAGGATTTATAACAGCGGGGGGGCAAACCATGGTCCATGGTCATCCAAAATGCAGCAGTAGTGGATGGGAAAGCACTCAATATTAGCAGTGCGTACCTTGTTGCAGGGAAAAAACATCAACTTCCTCCAAAAGTGCAGCCACTTCAATGTCCTGCAATTTGTCTTCTGCTTCTCTTTTTCTTTCTCATATTGTACGACAAATCTAATTCTGCTGAAACATTACCCAACTGATAAAATTCCATGAAAGATTCTGCATTATTCTTAGAATCTTTTGAAGCTATGCATGAAGGATGAAGATAAGTTGAAGCAAAAGCAAGTGTATTTTGGAGAATCTAACATCCAAAGACGAAGTTAAAGAATCAAGATAGGGGATGATTATTGACCGCTTCCAGTATTCAAATCCAGAATCAGATAGTTAATTACTTCTGTGTACTTGCTTTTGATTGACTCGTGGTACTGACAACTCATCCCCTACTTTCTCTGCGATATCAAGTGATTTTTTTAATTAAATCATAAGAAACACTTTCGACATCTTGTTGATCTTCTTTGATTACATCTAGAATATAATCAATATGTGTCTCCACCATAACCAAATCCATACTTTTACCTTGTAAAACATTTACAACGGGTTCCAAAATTGCAGAGTATCTTGCAATTATGTTTAAGCCTAAGATGAATATTGGTTCAGTAACTGCACATTGCGATTGGTAGGCAGATTTTCTTGTTGCATAGTTTCCTTCGACAGATAGATATTCTAGTGCTTTAACAATGTCAGTGAGGCTTTTTAAAAATGTTTGTATGCTTTTATATTTGGCCGACCATCTGGTCTCACAGAGCCTTGAAATATTTGGAACCGATTTCCTACGGGCTGGCGATTCACGATAGAAGGTTATCGTGTCTTTAACCGTTGCAATTGTGTTTCTTATCTCTGGTAGCTTGCTAAAACCATTGACCACAAGATTTAGTCTGTGGCTGGAGCAATGGAATTTTTTGTTCATCAAAATTTGAAATGTATTCAATTTATTTTAGCTTCCAGGGTGGGGAGCAGTTGACCCTCACTGCCCTTCCAAAATCTGTGAAAAGAACTAGACATAAATAGCTTAAATGTACAAGATTGTAAGTATAAGTAGGAAAACCTAGGCTCCTAGTTGCACAAAGTCTAAGCAAGAAGACACTTTTTTAAGTGTGAAGGAACTCGAACCTTGAAAGAACAAGATAAATTATTTGATGAAAAGAGTAATATAGATTCGAGTTGAATGATAAGTTTTTATTGGACCACTCTCTACAAAATACGAAATATCCATTACATTAATTATATATTCCCCCAGGACGTCAAAGCAAAACATTTATCAACATTTATGAAGAGTTAATTAGAATTTCAAATCACCATCTGAAGAATTAACTAGAGAAAATGACTTAATTTGTCAGCTATGTCTATGTTTATAGGAATTAAATTTTATTTGTATAGATATAACAAGACATCCGTTAGTTTAAACAAAATTTATACATCCGTGCTAGAACAATTAATATCTACTAATCTACGTGTTCCAGTTTTTAGATATTATTACTCAATGTAATTTTTTCAAAAACTCTTCCAAGATTGCTAGCTGACATAGTTTTATTGACAAATATTAATTATATCAATAATAGCAACAAATTTTGAACTGAAATTGCTATACCAAATTTATATAAGATTGATTTATTTCCAAGTTAATTTACATTATTTGATTCGGTCTAATCACCGTTATAACTTTATCGACTAATTTGTTTCCTACACTTTATCTATTTAATATTTAATTCATCTGAATGAAGAGATACAAAATTAAGGATGTAGAGATAAATATTTGAGGATGATTTCCGAACAGTTAACCAACCACACAAACCAGCTCACAGATCTTATATTGGAGGTATTTGTTGGAACTTTAGTTCTTTACGTCAGGTTATGTTTGAGCGACCAGGGGTCGCGACGCAAAAGATCTGACCGTTACGTTATGTTACGTTGCTTCGTTATGTGCCTTGCTTGCGTGCGTGTGCTCTCTCCTGAGTCTCTCGCTATATGCTATATGCAAAGCTGGTATTCGCAGTTCTGATGATCTACTTGAATTTGTTCGGATAAATTTTTACTATTAATTCCGTAATTTTTTTTGCGCGATTGATCTTTTTTGTTTATTTACAGCATCGGTTGTCAGGACGGTAGGTTGTGTTTACTGGTTTAAAAGTTTAACACGTCGGTAAGTGATTTACTTACCGTTCAGACGTCGAAAAGTAATAAATAGCATAAAAACAATTTCACCAAAATGCAAAATATATTTTAAACTGATCGAGAAGTATAAATGTCACTTTTGACATTTCGTTCATTTCGAAGAAATTTAAATTATTTTATTCGGAATTTATTTCAATACGATCGCGCAAAAAATGGTATAAGCATCTCGAACGTTAAGGGTAATTACAACGTTTTCACGTAGATTCCTCTCGTAAAATTGGACAAAATGATATGAGGATTAAGGGGTCTAGTACATTTACTTTTCGAAATACAGGTTGTTGAAATTTTGAAAACTTAAATGTTTTAATTCGATAACTTTAAAATGGATGGATAAATTGATTTGACATTTGGCAGGTTGTTTTTAAATGTAAAAAGGCACATTTTGATAGAAATAGTAGTTTGTGCAACTAGTGTGAATATGATGGCCATATCGCACGAGGACGAAATTTGAGCACGACGCAGTAGGCGGAGTGCTCAATCGTTCAAGTGCGATATGGACAATCCACACGAGTCGAACAGCATATTTTTTCTACGACCCACTTAAGAAAAAATCTAGAAAATAAAAATTTCTATAAACTGTAATATAACTTCAAATTGAAAATTCAACAATTCAATTTTATGTTTCCACTAATTTTTTTGTGGTAAACGTACAGTTCTTGAATGTCCAATTTGTAGAATGATACGGTTTCCCTTTTTAAAAATACGATGCTGTTATAAGTAGATGTTGCCAGTCGGACTCCCTCATGAAGGGTACCGTACCATTATCTATAATAATGAATATCCTGCTAAATATTTCTACCTGTTGTCGTTTTTAATATCAAGCAGAATAATTATTTAAAAATAATTTTTAACAATAAAAAAAACTTCTTCACGGGGAATCGAACCCGGGTCTACCGCGTGAGAGTCTGGTTTGCTTACTACTCGACCACCGAGGAATATGCAAATTGTTTATCTATAACGTCAGATACACATAGACATAATTTTTGCTTAAAAGGAACTAAAGTTCCTACCGTGTGTCCCGCGACACGTTCTACCATTTTTATTACTGTTAGTTCATAAAAGTTAACCATGACGTCATGGTATTGTTAACCCGGTTTGCGTGGTTAAATTCAAAGAAAAATGTCTAAAATATACCGACAGTGCTGAACTTGACTTTTCTATACGTCCATCTTGCACTCGTGAAGATTACGTTTTGCGCTACGGACGGTTCCTACTCTTTAATGTTGTATGCGATATTATAAGCTAACAATTAATTGTAATATAGGTAACCTCAAACCGAGTAAACCTACACGATAACACTTCCAACAATTGCCTGTTTACACTTTTTAATTATTATTGTATCTAACTAATACACACATTTACCAATTAACATTTTCTTTCGATTCATATTTAAATCAGTAAAAAAATTTTACTTTCATAAAAAGATTCTATTTAAAGTTGGTTGAGGCAACATGGCGCGGGTTAATGAGTCTATTGGGACACGCTCTTCACTCTCACACCATTTACACTTATTAAAAATACCTACTTCTTCTTCTTCTACTCTTCTTCTTATAATATCCACCTAAAAGACAAAATCGAACTATCGTATCACAAAATTATATTTATTGCTCTTCATTCACATACGAAATGGACGCTTCTATAAGACTTAAACATATGATCAGTTGCCAAGCAGCCAGACGTTTTCCGTGATGACAGCCTGTACTGCTGACTGTTGTGCAATCACTCTAACAGCTTCTAACTCAACATGGAACCATTTTCTTGTTCGAAGTTATTTCTTACATTTCAAACACAGAGTGATCCGACCAGAGCATTAAATTATTAATAAATCTTCCTGTATACAAGCATACATTCAAACTACCATATTTAATTTGTTACACTCATCAACCAGCAAGTTTAATTAACCAATGTCTAAAATAAATTCATCTCGTAAAGTACTGAAAAGTAGTTCACAGAACCGTGTTCGGCTTTTCTTTGTAACCTTTTACGCAATCTTGAATTCAAATGTTAAATCAACTGTTATACCGACTGGTGTAATAAGTATATGAGAGACGTAAATAATGACAAAGTAAAGGCGACAATGAATCGCGCCTTTATTAATGCCTTTGAAAACAATTTCGATAAACAAACCCAGCGAGCGTTTCGAGTGATCGTTAAGCTAAATCCGCATAGGAGACGGTAATTGTGACAGACGGTGATCTGAAAGTCTTGAATGTTGATAATAGGTATATATTTATTTGAAACCAAGACTCTTGGGAATCATCCTATTTTAACTAGGATTAACCGCAGTTATTAGATATTAAAATGTCATGTACGAGAGATTTTATATATAGCTTCCATCTTAACCGATGCGAGTAAATTTTATTTTTCCACTCCCTTTATGGTTACTTCTTTATTATAACATTGTTTTGACTGGTGAAAATAGATTCAACTACACAGTTTTCACTTACATCCCTGGGGAAGTTTGGAGCGGAAGTCTTCAGGACTCGTAGCTTTGTTGTACAAAAGTTTTCCAGCATCTAAACTTTCGGTAATGTCACTAATGTCGTTTCAACGTTAAAGTAGTCACTCCAGTGTTAGCTAATAATGTGGCCGAAGTTCTTATAAACAAGGGATTTCCAAAGTGGTCGATATTGACTCCTTGGGGTCGAAATCGATATAAACGAAAACTGATTTTGGGTTCCGAAGTGGTCTGAAAATTGACCACTATTAATTAACACTAGTTCTTATTTAAAACTTTCAAGATGTATACTACGTGTACCAACTTCTTATATTATATTTTAGTAGGAAGTATAGTTGTTGTACTTTTGAATAACTCAACCAGTTGATAAGCGTGGAGAAGTTCATTCAAGATGAGTTCCAGCGTAAAGTCTTTTGTGCACGTTTATCATGTCACTCACGCATTACACAAGGAGGTTTGTGGATCTTGAAAACTCGAAACTTAATTCCCTAATAGATAATAAATCCGTATAATATCACAGCCGTGAAAGAAGCCAATGGGATGATGGAAGAAGAAGTGATCATCATGAACACAGACGAGCCTAAGCCTAAGCCTAAGCAGAAGGCTAGCAGGTTCTGGTTGCAGCGCAACATTGAAACAGTATCCTACATTTTGGAACATTGTTGAAAAATACCTTATCATCGCTTTTCCTTAATCACACCTTATTGAAAAAGGCTTCAGTGTGGTTTGAAACATTTTGACGAAACAAAGGAACCGCTTGGAACTCAACGAACGCGGAGATTTGAAGCCGCAACTCACTAATAGTGAACCAGATTTAGCTATATTGATGGAAAGTACTTTTGAAATATCTGGAAATGACAAAGTAAAATCAAGAGAACTTAGCGGACTTGTTGATTAATTTATAAAATAACGTTTCAACAGGTAAAATAAGTTTTGCATAAATTAATAATTATAAAAGTTTCAAGAAGATGTTTATGGAACAACTGCAAAAAGTAAGTGTTTATTTCATGGGACGTAAAATTGTCCAACCAGGCCATTAGGCTGAGTTGGACAACACGTTGAGTGCAATAAATACTTTGACACGGGTTGCATGCAATATTTTTTCTATGTTCATGCAAAAACCAAAGAAATTTTTATTTAGGTTGCTCCTCGGACAAACCTGATTACCTCAACATTTCTCTTATTGTGAACGTATGTAATAAACCGTTTTAAGACAGGACAAGTTGACAACTTGACATTGTAAAACAAAAATAGTAAAATAATATGAAAATGAGAAGAAGTCACTTTTATAATGGAAGTGAATGAAAATACGTTGAAATTGTTTTGTTATGTTTATTAAACCAGCCCCATTTTACAAAAATGAGAATTAAACTGACTCGTAATTTGAATTTTTCATCTTATTTCGTTGTTTTGAAGGTTTTTCCATTTCAATATTTTTCGTGAGGTGATTTAAGTTCAATTAACAAGACTTCTTTACCAAATTTGTTTTTCAACTTAACGACGACATATGCAAATTTGAAAGAAACAATCACCGGTTCCAGTCGTGCTGTATTTTTTCAATGACACAATCCTAATGTTATTCATTACATGTATTTTGAGTGGGCAGAGGGACCATGTTATACTGGAACAATAACATATTGTATTTCATATTCTTACATATTCGTATATAGACAAGGTCAATGAACCAAGAAGTCTCGAATAACAGAATTTATTTTATTCAGGTATGCATATATCTCTATCATCTTATATGTTGTATACAAAAACGGTATATTCAGTTTAAGGTAGCTGATTATAATTATATAAGATCTTAACTTATATTTTGATGAATACGAACCCGCAATTACTATTTTTATGTAGTGTATCAAATGAAACTTTTAAGTCTTTATTACCTACCTATCATTAATATAATCTCTATTACTTCTGTAAAGTCCTCGGTAAAGTCTTTTATACTCACATTACGCCTTACGGTTACTACTTCGGTTTAGTGTTATTTTATTACATAGATCTTTCGGGAAAATAGAAGTTTACAATGAGAATACGTTTAAAGCCAATTGAGCTACCTCTAAATCATGCAATCTGAATACATTGCTGGCTTTTCAGACGTCGCACAACAATGTATTGTTGTAACGGCTATGTCACTAGATTGTTTTTTCACTGCCAAAATACCAAAGCAACGACATCTTTGCTGCTGACAAAGAAGTTACCTGCAATTGCCTTGACAAAATTCATATGTGATTTTTACGGTGACAAAATTTTCATTTTTTAAGGTGCGCCTATCAAAGCAAATTTTGCTACCATGGTTCTGACATAATGTCATTGTGTTATTTCTTGTTAGAATAATTCAGATGAGTTCACTTCAAAAGATTGTTTCTGCAGGAAAAAACAGATTTGGAACACAATCCATTGCTGAAATTTACAAGACATTGTCGGATAATATATCTCCAAATACTTGTGTCACCGAAGCTTTCTGTTGGCGACAGTTTTCGCAGTTTTTATTGATAAGAGGTTATAGGCTTGAAAAGCATACTCCAGCCGAATAATTAGCAAAAATTATGGTTACAATATAAAAAACGGAGAGCATATGGAACACCATGGCCTAGATGCTGCCAAAAAATACTATCAAGAATTTAATATAAAAATAGTCTCATTTATCGACATAGTTTTTAAATCAGCCTATTTGGCAAAGGAATCTAAACGAAAACAACTTCAAGGTAACCAAAACAAGAAAATTGAAAGTTCGAAAGCCCTTATAACATAATAATTAAAATTAAATTAATTAATAAATTATAAAAATTAATGACGAAGACACCCTACATAAATAACTATTGCCCTTTGAACTTGCCAGGCTAGTCAACAAAGCAGTGAACTGCAAAGAACATTAGACCTTAAAAGGAGAATTTACGGGACGTATCGAATACAATCGCATATATTTTCAAAGACCACATGAGGTGCAAAAGCCTTGGTCAGTAGCAAATAGTTGGTAAGAAATAACAAAGATCTTTACTCTACTCGTATTTTTTTTTAATTATTGGAATAAAGAAACACCAATCCAGAAATCACAAGTGACAGGCTTATTTGACAGTCCATCCAAATTGGAAAAAAGAATGGTACAAAAATTATGTGGAGTGGCTTGTTTTTATTAAAATGCTCTAAATAATATAAAGGTAACAATTTTAATTAATAATAACTAAAATGAAAAAACTCATTTGTTTAAAAAGTGTGTGGGTATGCAACTGTGTATAGTTTGGTCAGTGTCTATTATATTATAGTTTATAAAAAACTTGACTAGCTTTCAAGTGTGATTAATTGAACTAGACCACTTTTTATACAAGGTAAATTAGAATGTTAGTTTTTTAAAGACTGGTTAGTAATTTAAGTAATAATTCGTGTTGAAACCCAAGTTCTTTTTTGTAAACTAATTGGTTTGATTGCAAGTTTGATCAGTTTTATTAAGCCGGCGACTACTTAAGTTAATTTACTTAATTTTAACATTAATACGTAATAAATAGTTATTTTATAAAATAGCTATATTGGTTAACAGTTACAAGTTTTTCGCTTCCCTGTTCCAATTAAGTCATTTGCAAAACAATATTGGACATTTTTCTAGAATGGAAAGGTAAAATATTTTTCAATTTGATTTTATGTAGAAGCAACATAAATTTATCATTTGTATTCTCTTATATTTAAGAAAAAGTTGTCATTATTGTAAAATAGATAGTTAAATGTTTAAAGATGGATATTCCCTTCTTGTTCCTCTGTAGTGTGTGAAACATGAGGTTAAATGTTTATTTATTCTTATTTTGATGTAATTGTGATTATAATTTAATAAATATTATCTTATTGTTCAAATATAATGTCAGGAGGCTTAAATGTTAGTTAACAATACTATATTAAATGGCATGGTGATTTTCATGAATGGCTGTGCAAAAATTATACTGCTACAAATGGTTGAATTGTTTTTTTTTTAAATTAATGTAATCGCAACGGTATGGCGGTCTGTAAGTCACTCCGGGGAAGTAAGGCATTACCAAAGATTACAGAATATTTATTCTGTAATCTCCGGCATTACGCTATCGCCTTCTTCTTTTTTATCGACTATCGGAAAATACAAGAATTTTTGTGGAACATTTCGTTCTACTCGTTCGATTAACGACCACGCGATTGGGCCGCCGGTGCTAGCGCTATGACCGTCATTTTCCGTTTTGTCATTACGTAATTAGACCTCAGAAGAACCGCCATACTGGTAAAAATGACCTAATATTTTGTATCACCATCTCACGGTCTAAGACGAGAAAGTTTGATCAGTAATACGAGAAATATGTTGTCCTTGAACGGCTTGAACAGACATCACCAGTTTTAGCGATTGCTTGTGTAGCTTCTCTTAGTGATAATACCTATTAGGAGTAGGAAGATAATAACTTTGATGGATACTATAAAAGAAACATTGCATATTTCAATAATTTTTCAGCGAAACGAACTGTTTCGTTTGTTAAAATAACCATATGTGCTACGTAGAGAATAAAAAATATAACAGTTTTATTAATTAACTAATATAAATGTTCGATTCTAAATAGAACCGTAAAATAAATAGGTACATAACTTATGAGTAGTTTTTATAATCTCACACGTAAATCATCTGTTTTCTATAAGATGGTGACTAGCGGTATATGTGGCTAATTGAATGGATCTTGATAATCACCTATCCACTTATGGTTTATAAGTTTTAACATATATTATATTTGTTAGGGTTTTTAAGGTTTTAAGAGCCTACTCATCCAAAGGACAGCACCAAAAAAAAATTAAAGAGGCCGCTCCAAATTTTGTAAAATGTCTAAATTTTTCAAAAATCGAGTTTAGTTAGTTAGAAGAGATGTTTTCAGCTTCAAATCCTGGACTTGGCACGTGCCCGAATCGCCAACTCACTTGAAGCTTGATAGCTTAACCTTCTTTTAAAGTTTTTTAATCACTCAATTATAATTTTGGGCACCATTCATTTCTGCTACAATATTTCTCAAGTGAGGAAGATTGCTTTGAATTTTTTCTTTTGTGATATTTTTATTTTATGCCTAACTGGTCTACCAGCAGATGTTTTTGAAGTATTCCCCGTCCCGATTTGATCTGTTTTTTCTTCAAACAGTACGTCAGATCATGTGGTTTGGCTTTATTCAATCTTTGTACAAGATGTTGGCGATTGGCGATCCAGCAGCTGGAGAGCTTCTACGCTGCTATGAGGATGAAGCCTGTCCTCATGCTTTGTACACCATATGACTAAACATGAGTTTCTTCTTAAGATCGATCTATAGGTAATGTCTCTATTAAAAGTTTAATTTTTTTTTCTGGGTAGGTTTCTTACTCGGTTTCTTATGCCCAATTTCACCAACCATTTCCTAAAGTTAGGTAATACCTAAATCAGTTTTTGGAATTGCTAAGTGAAATTTTCGTTTTACCACGCACTAAGAATTACTTGAGAGTGACAATATTGGGTATTTTTTATCATGTTTAGGCGTTTCTTAGCGCATGGTTAAATGTAAATTCTATTTTGTCATTTCAAAATCTGTTTTAGGTATTACCTAACTTTAGGAAATGGTTGGTGAAATTGGGCATTAGAATCTCAACAAGGATGTAGTTAAAAACTTGGTCCTATTTTTAGATTAGGATTTGTATTTACTTAAATGGGACAACTGGAAATGTATTTTCCAATTTATCATGTCCAGACTCTTCTATTAATAAGAACTGGTATTGTGTTGAGCTTAAACACATCAGATGAGTGCTTCTTGATGTTGTCAGATGGACATCATGGTTTATTGTTTCTACTTGAATCATTCCACAAGCAGTAATTAGTTTCTTTATCTGATGGTTTCAAGATATGATTTCAATCAATCATGTCTAAAATAAATACACAATAAATGATTAACATGAGGATGAAATAACACTTGGATTTACATTTAAGACTACACCCTGTACTATTTATGTTGTTAGTTCGAATAGAATCTTGGATACTTAAGAAAGTAAACATTAAAAAGACATAATCACTTGAATTGTGGATATATCGACGTTTCCTACCGATTCCGTGGACTGATAAAATAATTAAAGTCTGTTCTGAGATATGCTGTTTGGATTTTATGACTAATTAAAAGTATTTGTCAAGTACCAGTATAAAGAATATTATTATCCGGTTGTAAGTGAATACTAATGTTTCATTATCAGTGCAGGGTAGGACTATAATTGTCGTAATTTTTCAATTGGAACAAAAAAAGTGATTTTAATAAGATCAAGTATTACTGGGACAAGGTCATCTGCCAAATGAGTTTTTACACCTGCAGCTATACCGTCGATTATTTTTAACAGTCATACAACTCCAATAGGACCGAATAAAAAATGGAAAAATCAATCTTTTAATCATATAAAATATTAGAACCGTCGAAAAATTGTTTTTTGTCACAATTAAAGGGTAATTGAAAATAAAGAGAAGATAAATAAAAATAGTTGTTATATGACGAGTATTTGAAAAGCCAATTATGTAACAAGAAACACATAGAAAAAGTATAAAAATAGAACTTTTGAAGACTATAAGACACTTAATAATGAAAATAGCAAAAACGTGAACATTTCAAGCAAAAAAAACAGAAGAAAGAAGAACACATTATAAAAAGGATAAAAATAAAAGGTATAATAATTAAAATATACCTAATGTATGAGATTTTAGTTGTAAACCAATAATTTTATAAACAACTATACAAATAAAGACTGCAATACTATCATAACATCAAAAATAAAAAACCTGGGTCCAAATTTAATGTTTCTTCTAAGTTTGCGCTGCGATCCTGTCACTGTGTTGTAAATTCTTTGCATATGGCCACGCTATCGTCGTGTCAGCATATTTCTACTCCAATTCAGAAGATGATATACTGTTAGTAATTATTGCCTCGAGGTATTTACAGAAGAAGCAGGAGGAAAGAAAATTCAGTATTCATTCAGTTGAAGCTCAGAGAAAGTTTCACACATTGTTTACTGTTCTCAAAAACCCAAAGAAAGGTTTTTTCATACTTAAGAATAAGTGTGTCTTCATATGAAAAACTTTATTCTTGTTTAAAAAAATATATAAGGGGAATCTATCATCAGCGATTTGAGAAAATATCGATATATTTTTGGCAAAGAATTTTGAGGTAATGGATGTATTGAAAATTAAGAAAAAAATATATCATGTAGATTAATGTTGAATAAAAACTTTGAAATGCTAACCAAATTTTGTTGAAAAAAATACGAATCATGAGGTAATTACACATATTAAGTAAAGTTTGAGCCCTTGTAAAGAATTAAATATGGATTAAATGGAAAAACTAATTGATAAGAAGTCTAATTTGAAGCTTTATGAATACTATATAAAAATCTCAGAATCCTCAAATTTCTTATGACCGTACAATTCCTTATTGAAATTCGGTTGCTACCACTAAAATATCGGATAAAAATCCATCGCTCGCTTTTCTATCCTTCATTGTCTCTCTGCTTCGGTAGTCGCGTGCCGTTCCGTTGTTGATACAACGCTCGGCGGTCTCCCAGTTCAGTACTGACGAAGCTTATAGAGTAGTACGTGAACCAAAATCCGCTTGGACCGCTTGGCTACCTACATGTTGCGGAGCTTTAATATTTCTAATAAAATTTTCGTTATCTGAACTTAAATGTGAGGACGTAGGGAACCAAAAAAATATACAAAGCATAATTGTGCAAGGTCGAATTTGGTAGATGCCCCTTAATGTCAGTCCTCTGTAAATACCACATTTCCGTCTGTCACTTTTTTTTGTTTTTATGGGACAATATTACCCATTCAACATTCAACAATGTAAGATTGTCACAGTAAAGCTTCATTTGTTCTATGAACTACATAGAGTAAGAATTGTCAAGGAAATTGAAAATTTTAAGTTCATGGACGCCTATGGCCGTGAAAGTAAAATAAACAGCAGTGTCACCCGGTCGCCTACGAAATTACAACATACTTTAGTATTATGTGTCGTAAATAATGTCCAGATAGGATTAAAACGTTGCTTATCAAATGACAGTTCCAAGTAAATCTTTTACATTACCAGTTGGTTCTTTACAACATTTTATTCTTCATTCTGACTTAAACGAAGAACGATACAAGAGTTTGTTAAGAATCTGTCCGTAATAAAATACGACTATAAGAAGCATTATAATATAGTTAATTCGTATATCATAGTGACACAAGCAGCAGGTGGGATCTAGTTTGTTTAGTACAATTTGCCCTGGCTAGAGTACACTCAATTCCCACATATTATTTAGCTGTTAAATGTACTGAAAATAATTACAATACTACATACCTACCTTTACTCTTCTGCTTATATTTTTGTAAGTGATTTTTTATTTCTTTTGCTTACCAAAACACAGCTGAAACCGCAGCCTTTCTTCCTAATACTTCAATCATTCACTTGGTGTATATCTAGTGTTCCCCACTGTTGTCAACATATTTCTTCCTCCTACTAACTCAATCAGTTTCACTTTTAGCCTAAAAATTCCCAACATGGACACGTGGTATTCCAACCACGACTATTTGGGTTGACAGGGATTGTCTAGAGATCTGATTATACTTTCCGTAGTCAACTGAATGAAGGGCACAGATTAGCTTGAGGTTGAGGTTGAGGTCACAAATTATGGAGTATTAAAACTTCACCATAATATATCAAACAAGCAGAAAATTTAAACCATTTATCCGTTTATCCGCCACGATTGCTTACAGTTCCATCTCAAACATTTAATTTGGAGTTGCATAATAATGGAAACTAAGTCGATTCACATTTCGCGATAAGTAATTTGCAAAAATTGGAAAATAAACAAATTCTCTGGCGATTCATTTTTATTGAGCACATTCACAAAACAGTTTTCTTCTTTGTATATTTTAGGGATATTATTTGTGAAATGCCTTGTTTTGAAATTTTCCTCCAACTTTTATGCATTAAGAATATGGTAAAGTAATATGGTACTTATCTCCACTGCGACTTTCATAGATCTATTCTGATATATGATCTATTATGATATGCTCATTTCCTTTTCTAGACCCGTATTCATGATTGGACCATCTATGTCAAACATCAGGGATTCCATATATTAGGAGTGTTGTGGTTCTTCCTCCTCTAGCCTATTCTAGTCTTCGCAGTAGCACACTAAGTGAGCTGAGATTTTATCATATTCTTAGTGTCTGCTAATAAGATGTCGTTCATGTATTTGTTGAGTCTACTTCTTCCACCATTCTGGAGACTACTTTTTTTTATCCAAGTACCTACTGCTATTGTTTTATTTTTGCAGCGCTTTCGCTCTACTCAGGAAAGGTGCTGGATCCATGGGACCACATTGTTTCCTTCTTGCGCTAGTGAGTCTTGGTTATTGACTGCTCAGCTCTGGACATTGTCGCTGAATGTGCATATGAAAAATCCAAAATAGTGGGCGAAGAAGAATGTAAATTCTGTGGCATGGAAGAAGTAACCTCCATCCACATACTTGCTAATTGCACAGAACTTCAGAAACTAAGTAGAAGTAAGGGTGCACAATAGATATTTCAAGTCTCAGTGAATGTCACCCCAATATACATACATTATTATGGAATATCGTCACGTGTTTGCTGCACCCAAACCTTTCTAGTTTTTTAAGTCATCTGTGTGGCAAGCCATTACTGAAACAATTACGTCCATAAAATTAGCCTCAACAACCCAGTCCAATTAAATCTAGAAAACCAAAAATTTAGTCCTTTTTATGTGCTAATTAGTTGCCCTAATCGGAAATTTGTTGCTCATATAGCAAGCGAGGAAATGATGACAATGCTAACTTTTTTAAAAGTTAGCCTTGTCATATAATATTACACGGTAAAATCATACAAAAATACCCCAAGAATTAGTTGCTCCATGGACAATGATCAGAGCAATTAAATAATAGCAGAAAAGTGAGTTTTGATCGATTAATTTTTCCGGAGAGACTCAAAAACGTCTGAGATGGCCGTGAAAAATTAGTTTCTAATTAGTTGCTCCATAAACAATGATCAGAGCATTGTTTATGGAGCAACTAATTTTTCACGGCCATCTCAGACGTTTTTGAGTATTTAGGAAATCGAGATATTGAAAACTCACTTTTCTTCTATTATTCAATTGCTCTGATCATTGTCTATGGAGCAACTAATTCTTGGGGTATTCTTGTAAGATTTTATCGTGTAATATTATATGACAAGGCTAACTTTTAAAAAAAGTTAGTATTGTCATCATTTTCTCGGTTGCTTTATGAGCAACAAATTTCCGATTAGGGCAACTATTTAGCACATAAAAAGCACTAAATTTTTAGGTATTTTAGATCTGATTGGGCTGGGTTGTTGAGGCTAATTTTATGGACATGAAACAATTAGGTGTCTTCCAACCATTCCTCTCTAACTGTTATGACTATTTTGTTGTTTTTTTTACATCTGTACTTGGGAAGCATTTCTTCCGATAGAATTCTCATTATGGGGTCGATTTCCAGCCCTTTGTATAGGTATAGCTCGTGTCTCTCTGGTCAATCTGTTGGTGAGTGGCTTGCGCGCTTCGCCTTCAATGTAATTATGAAATGGTGGTTGGTTCAGCAATACCTAATGCGGCTGTTGGGGATGTCCTCATGGCTCCTACGACTGACAGACAAACTTGCCTTTGGATTACAGTTAGCTTTTTCCGCCTCAGACCACCGTGCCATATGGTATCATTGGAAGGATGACGTTGGTATATAGCCATATCTTATTTTGTTCTAACCTCCATTTTATCCTGTTATTATACTTAGCAATATAGCAATTAGATAGGTACAACCTGTATATTTTATGGAGATCATAAAGGAGTAATAAAAATCTTTTGAGGTAAGCGCTGGTTTGTTTACTCTTTTTTAAGTGATGATAAAACGAGGTTCTTTTATATCATTTTTAACTTAAATAATATGTTGTAACACTGAGGACATTATTTAATTGGAAAAAAAATTATTAATTAAACGGATTTTACCATTGTTTTCCGTATTACTCTGACAACTTTAATTATACAGTAGCGGTAACTATTTCTTTCTCTCACTGTTAGACGCGAGTGAGAGGTTCCGTTCTAGACCGTTAGAGTGCGTCAACAGGAACATTAAAATGAATTAAATAAATGAATAGCTATCCGGACTCGACAGGAAGAGTATTACTGTCTCAAATGAAAAATCTCCGGAAGTGGGTACTTTGTAAATGTTTGCAGAAAAAATATTCCCCATTGTAATATATGATCTCAAACTAGATATTGCCACATATACTCTTCGATATATTGCAAAAAATGTTATTTTTGTATTGGCAGTGAATTATGTGTGGGAAATAGTTCATCCCAATTAGAGACAACGAATGCTGACAAGTATTTTTGATAAAAAAAATAAATACCGAAACAATAAAACATAAACATGAGAGACAGTTTCTAAGAAATCAGAAAATGACCAATAAGGCAAGTTGTTGGATAAGGCGAACGCTAAAAACGCTGAAGTGTCTACATTTTCAGATGATAATTATGTGAGACTTGTATTTAACGCTATTGAAATTAAATATGGAGAGAAAACAGTTCGAAATCAATGGACTTCCTGTAACACAAATTTCCCCAAAAGCATTTATGGGAAAACGTAATTTCTTTTATCTGCATCAAATTCAGTTGATACAAAATAATTATTCTATAATTGATAGAAATAACACGTAACAATTGATAAAAAAAAGGAAATACATTTTATTGCTTACTATTGCTACTGTCCACACTTGAATGCTACTTATATTGAAGGTTATAGTTTTGTGAATCAGTTTCAATGTAAGAAGCACAAGCAAGGAAAAAAAATCTGGAAAAAGAAACAGCATGACATGGACGCTGATAGTTCCTTCTGTTGTTATTCTTGTTTTGGAATGAAATAATAGATTCAGACGACAGAAAGCTGAACTAACCTAGAACTGTTTAATTTTTTATTGATTTAAGATATTTATAATGAATCATTTCAGCAACGTACTTATTCACTTTTTAAAATGTATGAAGATCAATCAGTACGTACTCTGGTTTCCCTGACTGATGACCAATGACGGAACAGATATTTCTTGTAGCATTAGAAGCCTAAGAAGAATTTAAATGGTGTTTGAATATCAAACAATTAATAAACAGCAAATCATAATGGAGTCTCAACGTTTGCGGAAACGACGCCATATTTATTTAACAGCAATTAAACAATAAAGAGAATAACATCTACATCGACGAAACACCAATCAATACAAACACACGGCTCAAAAGCAATAGAAGGAACTGGGATAGGAGTGTTCGGGCCAGGAACCAAACACTCTGAAAGCTTGGGAAAAACCCCAAGTATCTTTCAAGCGAAAATCCACGCCATAAGAAAGTGCGCCCAGTTCAATATTGATAAAGGATACAGAAGAGAAAGGATTATCATAATGTCGGATAGTCAAGCAGCCATTGAGGCACTGAGCTCTTGTGTAATCAGTTCAAAATGGTGTGGGAATGCCTAGACAAACTCAATGAACTAGGCGAGAACAACATAGTAACATTACTATGGATTTCAGGACACACTGGAGTAGAAGGAAATGAAATAGCAGATGAACTATCAAAGAGGAGGACTGAAATACCTTTCTGGGGGCCTGAACCCTTTTGCGGAATCAGCCCCAATGTAATATTGGAAGAAATAAGTAAAGCCGAGAAAAAGAGAAGATCTGACCATTGGAAAGATCTAGTAGGGCTTATACAATCAAAGACTCTTCTGGGTGACTACAACCTGTTGAGATCAAAAGAATGCATAAGTCAAAGCAAAACTGCGCTAAGAGTTTTAACAGGGATCCTGACGGGACATTTTCGCCTGAAGGGACACCCGAAAAAGCTCAAAATAGTGGAGGAAGAAGAATGCAGATTTTGTGGAATAGAAGAAGAAACCTCCATCCACATACTTTCCAACTGCACAGCACTTCAGAATCCTAGAGCACAGCACCTAGGAGATTACTGGATAGAAGAGGAACATTTGCCTAAGTTGAAGCCTGCAGACATCCTAAAATTCCTCCGGGAAATAGGACTAAAGGAACTACTAGTTTCTGAGACACTCCTCAGAAACTGAGTAGAAGTAAGGGAGCACAATAGATCTTATAGGTCTCAGTGAATGTCACCCCAAAACACACACATAGATACACATGTTGGGAACACACCCCAACAAAATATTAGGTAAAAACGTACTCC
>CAJUYI010000379.1:116327-128403 GCA_910591695.1 Galerucella pusilla
ATACCTTACAATTTAATCTTTCACATTGTATATTACAGGGAAACGTACTTAATAGTTGGTGTTATCAGGTACGCCTGATCTCTAAATATTATTTTCAAATGGTAGATACTTGTAAGTAAATAATATGCCGACTTTAATCATTATTTTAAATAAACAGAGGAGTGTTTTCTGTCCAATTTTAATATTCATGAAATACTTCGTAATTTTTATGAAGAGTTTGATTTTATCAAAATAATTCGATACTCTACAAAAAAGTTTTATCACATTGTTATGCTTTCTTTCGCTTGAAGTAATTTTAAATTTGAAGGTTGAACTTGTATTTACAATATATATTTGTTTCAACTGGCATTTATGAATCGTTCTGGAATCGTATCGAGTTCGGATTAGGGACATATCAACATTTTCATAATTACCTTGTGCCTTCTAGCTGGTACGGTTTTTGTACCATTTCAAGAACGATAATATAATCAGTTGGAACGCGAAAAGCGAAAGAAATACAGCATTTGCGCGAAAGATACCTAGAATGGTTCTGTCTTGGAACAAACCCACCAAAGTCGGTTCGTTTTCAAGTAAAACCGCACGAAGTAAAATCACGTGAATAGTGAATATTTAATGACCTAGGCAAGTAGACAAGGTTGAACAGGGGCGTATTCTGCTACCCTACTGCTAACATTTCAACGCCATGTTCCAATACGCAGTAGACTTAGAATAGATCACGCGTGGTCTTTGTTTACATGCGGTTTTTCTTAGCATCGTTCATACTATACTATAATACAGGTGAAGACGTCATTTTTTTTTAAATTCCAAAAATTATAAACCCGGGTGGAAAGGTCGTACTTTCGGCATATCAATGTCAACGGTCAGTTGATTATTACGTTTATAGTAGTTTACTTCACCTTTCTCCGGTAATATGTTTTGTTCAACTTTTGCAATATATTATAACATATTATTCGTTAAAGATTAACCACATTTGAGAAATGTGTGAACTAATTGTCATCAGTGATATTAGCATACTTGTGAACTGGATATTAATTTAAAAAATGTTAAACTGTATATTTGGATATTTGAAAAAATAATTATCAGTGTAAATACAGTAATATAAAAGCTCGGTGAATACTCTTTCCACCCGGTATTGCCTATCGCAGTTATTATTTATTAAAACGAAAATAAATTACCACTTTGTTTTATAGACCACGGGAAACTGGTTTGTTTATAGAATATAAAATGTGTAAACTTAAAGCCAACTAATTAACAACCGTTTGTCACATATTGAAAAAATAATAAATAACATATTTTTTGCTTCTGTATTGGCACCAATTTCCTTTGAATTGTATAGTTGACAATCTCTTGAGTGAGGTTAGGTGAATGGAATACGACCAATCATTTATTTTCTTTGATACGATACTCTTGATATGTGACATTTGAACCACTCCATCGTAATGTTGGGTTAGGTATACTTTGCCCTACTTTTTAATCAATGGTTTGCCGCGTTAGTCTTAACTCCGTAGAGAAGGATGTGTGAGTGAAGTACTATGATGTTTTTAGCTGAATAGTGCTAAGAAAAATTGTACAATTTATGAAGTAAAAGTATTCCTTTATTAACTCAAAAACAAAAAATATACAACCGCAAACGATCTTTATTAGAGTTAATGTAGAAAAAAAACTAAATATGGATATATTCAATCCTTTTAAACAATGGTTGTAAATATTGAAAATACGTATTCTGAATGTTGGTACAAAAACCAAAATCAATACTTTGAAGTTAACAACCGAAACTTTATGTTGCTTCGGAATGGTACAAACACTTTGGAAATAACCCCAATAAAAAGTTGACTCTAGGGGAGAAAATGTGCAAAACATTTAATGTACCTCATTCGTGCGTTGCCAGACGGAAATAAATTGGGAGAACTATTTTCGCCAAGTTATTTTCGGTCAATAAATAGAGAATGTAGCTATGAGGTTTTTAAACCCAATCCGAATGAGTGTTGGTACACTGTAAAGTTTATAAAATATGAAATATAATGAACAATAATTTTCATTCTGTTTTATATCTTTCTCATGAATAATTAACCTAAATTAATAATTGTATTATATTTTTGGTCCTGACTTCGTTTCCTGTAAATAAATTGTAATTTTAATAAAACGTGTTATAAATGTCAAAGGTAACATTATAATACTATTATAACGTTCTACAGAATCTTTAAAAATAAAAAATAAAGACCGTTTACTAAGTAGCAACAACTACTTCCTCAAACTGAACAATGTTTGTCGACCACATGTCTTTGATGTACTTCCTGATGAAACGCGTTTGTTTGAGCACATTGCAGCGCATTCGCGAATGTCTTTCTATCCACATCAACTGAAAATTAATTGTTCGACTTGGCAGCTCAACCAGGCCAAAATTCTAGCTTTCCTTTCAATGCTTTAATTTCGTCATCTACATGCTGCTTCTACCGTCACAATAAGCTGAGAAGCGCGATCGTTCAATTTTTGTCTTAACTGCAACTTTTATCGTTACCAACTTTTTATTTTTTCTACTCAAAACCGTCAAACTTTTAAACTTTTCATAATTTAGTGTATTTATCAAATTCAATAGGTTTTCTATATCATAAAATGCTATGCCGGATTGCCGCCTGGTCGTTTTTGTCCCGCTAAGATTCTGTGAGGTGCCGCGCATGTGAAAAAACTGTCTGTAACTGTGACTTCCAGTGTTAACAGATGTAGCTTTTGTACCATCATATGTACCAGTAAACTAGGCGAGCAAGGAAATGTTTCAGCATCTTTCACAGTTTGGGGTGCTGATTGAATGATTAGTTCGGTACCAATAATCAGAGGCTTAGAGTCCTCCGCACCTCAGCCATTAGGCTTTTTGTTTTCTTGGCAGTGCCATTATTGTGAAGAGACTCGTAGCCCTTATTAGGCTCAACAATCTTTTCACTAGGTCCTTCTTGGAGATATCCTCCCTAGTCTAATCCAAGGAACCTACATATCCAATGAGACAATGCTTTACATTCGAAGATAATGTGGGATGCTCTTCCATACACAACCGACAGATAGGATTTTATGCATGCGCCTCCTTAGGATACAGTGACCGGTGAGTAATTTCGTTACTCTCCTTAGACGTTAGACGGCGTAGGAGCCGGTATAGTAGGGCTAAAGCAAGGGATAGCCTTCCCAGTAAGCCTATGACGGCGATTCACCACTGTGTGGAAGAAATAGAAAGGCAGAAGAGAACATATCGTTCAATTGCCATCTTCGCAGACAACCGAGCAGTGCTAAAGGCACTTAACTCCGTAGAGGTCAATTCTAAACTAGTATGGGATTGTGTGCGGGTCCTAAACTCACTGGGTGAGCGTAGCAAAGTTAGGGTAGCCTGGGTACCATGGCACGAGGGTCATAAGGGCAACGAAAAAGAGGATGAAATGGCCAAACAAGGCTCATCAATGCCATTCGTTGAGCCGGAACCCTTCTGCGGCGTTGCAAAAACCATAACAAGAATGGAAACAAAGAAGTGGGTCGCCCACAAATCTCTGAAATGGTGGAGGAACTCACTCACCTCATCTGATAGCCAAAGATAGGAAAACTGTCAAGGCTGCAGTGGGTCTGTTAACGGGGCATTGTAAGCTCAATGGGCATTTAAAGCTGATGGGATTGACAAACGAAGATATGTGCAGGTTTTGTCACCTGGAAGAAGAAACGGTAGAACATATTCTATGTCAGTGCGGGTTTTTGCATTAGGTGAAGAAAAGCTAAATAGGCTTTTTAAAAAGAGTCAGACTGGAGAATGTAATCTAGAGTTTACAGGACCACAATAGATCTGAAAAGGTCGCAGTGGAATAGACCAAAAGCCACTTCATAAAATCTATCTATCTATCTATCTATCTACTCTCCTTATCTGGCCCCTGCTAAGGTTCAATATTTCGTTAGTCAGCGTCGTCAGGAGTTTGCTGTGTTCCTGTTTTGGGACGTGTCTCCAGTACAACTGTTGTTTAGTGTGAATCCAGATGTTACAGTGCCACAAATTTAATATTTTGATTTATTTCCTAGAATTAGAGTTGGACCTAGCTGTTTTTGATATTATTAAAAGTCCACCAAGTAATAAGCGTTTCTCATAATTTTACAGTGTATTGTACGATGTCTCTTCTTGCCAGCTCAAACAATTAGCGGTTGTCCAGACTCAATGTTTTCTCGGAAAACAAAGGAATAGTCGATATCGAAATGTTTCTCTTATGGCCAATTAACGATGACTCATGCATGTTATTATTGCTGTTCAATGTACTCAGCATTTGATTGGATTACTTGTTAGTTTTAATTCGAAGAAAACCAGAAAAGCGCAAAATATATACAATTCACAAAGGTTGTTTAACAACGATTAAAGAACTGCGGTGAACGTATACTATCAACGTCTTGTTACTCGCGGTTTATTGTTTGTTGGTTGATACATAATGAACTAATTTGGTGTGGATGGTTTTTGTAAGTAGCTAATTTGAAAAAGAAATTGGATCTTTTTTAAACGTTTTAAATAAATTGTGAACGAAGGAAATAAAATATACAATCCAGTCATTTTTTCTGATAAACATGATATATAGGTTGTTATCAAATAAAACTAGAATGTAATTAACAAATTTCACAACAAAAATTAAACATACATATCGACTTGTATCATAAACTATAAGAGGTGTATTAGAAATGCATATACGTACAAGAAAGGAAAATAAACAGGAATTTGAATTTTTTGAAACATGTATGATTTTATTTTTAAAGAGGGGTAATCATCATAGTTCAAATAAGTACCTAAGTGAAGGCGCCACAGGTACAATTCATATTATTATTTTTGTTATTATTATCCATCAAAATCCAAACTATTACAAGTTTGAAAACACCCTTAGATGCATGTTTCGAAGGCTGGCCAACCCTGAAACCATCCTCCCTGAAGGCATTTGCACACCGGCGTACTGAACGTCCAGGACCACAATTCACGAACTGATGAACGATCACATCACGTGAAAACTTGACAGTTTCGTATTTTCGATGCAAGGATCTTTCACATCACTCTTCACTTGATGAACAGCAAGCGATGTGTGATGTTAAAGGAACTGGTGAAACATGCGCATGTGTGACAAAAATAATGTGACAAAAACTTAGATCTTATTTTTTGGGGTTAGGTAATTTCTTCTTCTTAAGTAACATTCGGCGTTTGCTCAGTAAACTGTCAAAATACAGTAAATTTTACTTTTATCGGATGAGGACACTGATTGCAGGAGAATACGTTTTTTTTGTCAAAACATGAAGGGACCGTTCACATCAGTATTCACTTCACTTATTCTAGAATACTGGTCCAAGACCTGGACGTTTGGAACGTTTCGGACGTCCGGTACGTGCCCCTTTCACATCGCCCAGCAACGTACCAAACGTCCACTCGTTCGCTCTCGAGAATCAGTCAGTGCAAAGATGTCTTTTCCGCCAGTTCCTTGGTGTGAGACCGGGTTTTCTGTTCCGTAGATGAACGAGTCGAGTAGTGATAGTGATGACGACTTATTATTATTATATTCGTTAACAGAAAGAAGTAAATGGATACATCCCATAAATATAAAACGGAAGAGGATACAGGATGATCACGAACTTCCTCTAACAACGCTTCCATGGTACAAACGCACAAAACACCAGCAACAACAAACACACTGAGATGAGATGACGTGGGGTTTTGCAGAAATAAGGGCATCGGAGCACGTGGTTCTGAAGTGTCCATTGCGCATGCGCTAGGCCGTGGAAGGGCTGGACGTTTGTAGAAAATCTCTCGCCGAGCAATCCTCCGAAAACCGTCATGGACCTTCGCAAAGTTCTGGACGCGCGGTGTGAAACGTCTCCTTTGATAGCATGGGCAGCGATTTAATATGACAAAAACGTAATAAACGCCCAGGACGTTCAGTACGCCGTTGCGCAAATGCCTTAAAGGGGGATGTAGTGCTCCTTCGATAATGTACCTCAATTTATATTTTATAAATATGTCTATCAACAATATATTATAATATATTATATTATAGTAAACAATATAGAGAAGTCAAACCATAGATGGCATTAAATAAATGACTTTAACTAACAACGAGAACCATTAAAAATCATTCTTCGTCCTTGATGAGAATCTAGAATGGTGACATGGATTATAAATGTCACAAAAATGTATTATACACGAATAAATGAATTAGGTTAATATGTCAGCATGATTTAAACTTACTAACTTGCTGTTGGTTTGCCATTATTAGCTGCTTCCTTCACTTACCTGTAACAAAAAATAACAATAAAATCGAAAAGTAACAAATAAGTAAATATACATTAAGTCAAGAAAATAATGAAAATTCATAAGTTTCAATGAGGATAGTGCACCATTTTCGCTTTTCTGCGCCTGCACTTTGTTGGCTATAATTAAATACAAACAACCAGCTAAGGATTCGAAACATGCAGTCAGCATGGAAGTGATAGAGAAACAGGTACTGGAGCCCTTGGTACTAAACGCAGATATAAACTCATACGACAAGACCGATTAAAGGAGGATTTCTCCAAGAAGTATCTATAGTGAAAAAACTAACGCATCTTCACATTAACAGTACGAATCCATTTATTGCAATCGGTCTGTATCATAGACTGAACAGTCCAAATACATTATTATTATTATTACAGTGCAAAATTATGTGGCAAAATATTTTAAAAATAAAGAAACCCATTTCTGTATGAAAATATATATGAATTAACATTATATTACATGGAGGATACCATTGTTTTCATTCTACCGACAACTTTAACACATTTTAAAGTACCAACTGTCTCAACCATTGTTAAGAATAAGTTATATGCCAACTTTTTCTCCTTTTTTATTGATCAACTTAATAAATATAATGAGTAGTTACTTGTTTGAAGCAGCTATTTGTCTTATAATGTAAATGACAGAACCACTTGACGACACTAATGACATCAAAAACTTAATGGATTTAATGGACATATGAAATGGTCCATCAGTTCATTGACGAATAAATTAATCGTTCAATACGTGAATAGAATGTTAATGCAATACAAAGTTAACTTTATTGAACAGAGTTTAACTACTTTTATTTATTTATTTTGCTCCTTGAAAATAATTTTTCCTCCGTATAGATTCATTCTTGATGATATACAATCATGTTTCTGGGTTCTTTTCTTGGATAATACCGTGTAGCCTCTGGCATATTGATATAGGGTGCAAATTAAACTTGTTTGAGCTCATACGCATGATCGACTGCATTCTTGTGATTACACAGCGGAAAGAAAATCAGTTTAAATGACGTTTTACTACAAAATCAAGTGAAGTGTGTAGTTGGGAAAATATTTGTTATTTGTTTTTAAATGTTTGCGAGATTGGAAACAGTTACAAAAATGTTCTAAGAGAGAAAATATTTCTCTATAGTGTTAGGGTTGGTTGGATGGTAGTATATAGACTAGTATAAAACTATTGTAAATAATAAAAAATAAATCAGATTGCCCAAAAATCGAAATCTGGTTTTATTGTTTTAAAGTGAACTGAAGTGAAGTGAGGAGCTGATCGTAAATAACAGGTCATGCAAAAATACTCTGACAAACAATTTAACGCATGTCAGGACGGGCCAAGTTCCAATAGGATACTTTCCAATTTTTTTTATTCAATAATAACATTAAGTGGCGTCTAAAAATCCTATTCCATAACTATTTAGTGTTCCGTGCCCAGAGGGTGAAAAATGAACCCTATTAGTGTCTGTCACGGGCGACGACCCAGCACTGTAGTGGAACGCGTTCAATGCGATAATTACAGTCAAGCAAGGTCGGACATGGTTAGTACTTGGATGGGTGACGACCATGTCAGGGAAAACCATCGTATAGGGCCCGTACAGCCTGCAGCGGACTAGCATATCACAGCTCGCAGGCATTATACCAATGAGCACGAGGTATAATGTAGATATGCCGTCTTTCGGAGGAGACGTAAAACCGAGGTCCCGAGTCCATGGATGTTGGGCTCGTTAAAGAACGCTACCACTGGTTGGAACACTAGTGGGTTCGCCGAAATTTCCGGTTAGGGGTAGAGTGCTCCCGGCGTCGGTGATTAGCCTCAGTCGCAGAAATAGACCGACGTTAAATAACAGAATAAAAAAAAAAGTGTCTGTCACCAGGCTGTATCTCATGAATTGTTGCAACTGTGAGTCGCTGGACCACAGAAGGCAGAAACTTTATGGTAGAACCCAAATGACTCCAGAAGACTTCTACAATCAACCAGCTAAGAACCTGTATGAGCTAATACAGGGAACGGATTGGCTGAATAGGTTGTAGTCAGAACACTAGGAGTATCCACAATAAGCCCAGGAGGCTGAGGTGGTACCGGCGAAAGGACGGCTCCGAAGAGGAAAAAAAAAAAGTGGCGTCTAAAAATCCTATTCCATAACTATTTAGTGTTCCGTGCCCAGAGGGTGAAAAATGAACCCTATTACTGTCTGTCACCAGGCTGTATCTCATGAATTGTTGCAGTTAGACAGTTGAAATTTTTACAGATGATAAATTTCTGTTGTCGCTAAACCAGCAAATAGCAAAAAGAGAATCAAATAATTTTTCAACTCATTATACTCGAACAATGGTCCAAACATTCAGGTTTCCTCTTTTCCACATCAAAAACTAAATGCCTATTATTTTCAAAGAAACATTGTGATAGTAGGTACACCCGAATTGACATTATATAAAAAAAAATTAAAATATGTAACCACCACGACATTCTTAGGCATGATATTTGACCAGAAACTAAGCTGGAATGATCATATAAAAAACTTAATATTAACCTGTCAAAAGGGAATTAATCTACTAAGAATGCTTTCTAATCGAAATTGGGGATCAGATCAGAAGACCTTGCACATCATATATAAAAACCTTTTACGTGCCAAAATCGATTACGGATCTATAGTATATTCTTCAACAAAGAGCCAAATTTTGAAATAACAATAACAATGCATAGCGCATAATATCAGGTGTATATCGAACTTCTCCAGTGTAAAGTCTATATTCAGAATTAGGGGAACCATCTTTATCTACAAGCAGAAAAATGTTGACATTATCATATGCCACTTCTGTATTAGATAATCCTGAACATCCGATGTACCAAAAAAATTAATACAGATGCCTTTAACCAAACAGCTCAGCAACAACAGAAACCAAATCCAACTTTCTATGATCGAGTACGAGAATACACAGCAGAACTTCAAATCGAATATTCACCTATCTTTACGCACAAACATGCCAGCCCTCCTTGGCAAATTCCGAAACCACAAACTTACACTGGTATCACTTTTTTAAACAAATACAAATATTTTTAATAAAAAAATAAACGAATATAATGAATATCATAAAATATATACGGATGCTTCCAAAACTCCTACTGGCGTCGGAGCCGCAATTGTTACAACACATTGTAACCTATCCTTCAAATTACCACCCTGTAGTACTGTTTTCACTGGAGAATTATATGCACTGTTACAAGCCGTTAAATTATATAAAAATATTAATGCCCCCAAAGTCCTCATAATCACAGATTCTCTTAGCTCACTAGAATCTATTAAAAAAATTTATAGTGAACACCCTATTGTCATCGGGATTAAGGAAGAGCTCTGCGAACTCCAGGAATCCCAAATTCATATCAAATTCATGTGGTTCCCATCCCACACCGGAATTCAGGGTAATGAAGAGGCAGATCAACGGGAAAAAGAAGCAGCCGAAAGTGATAGTGCGACTATAGTTAACGCGATGACCATCAGTGACTTAAAGCTTATCGCGAAAGAAAAAGTGATCGATGCATGGCAAAATCAGTGGTACGAGTCAAAAATAAAGTTACGCGAAGTGAAGCCCGATGTGTAACCCTGGAAGAGAATACCAAACCAGCGCTCCAAACAAGTTCTCCTAACAAGACTAAGAATAGGACACACTAAACTGACTCATCAACATTTATTGAACAAGAATGGAACACCAGAGTGTGCTGCATGTTCCAAGCAAATGACAGTCAAGCACATTGTTATAGAATGTCCCAATTATGATGGAGCGCGAATAAAATATAATATACCGAACACATTAAAATCAGCATTAGGTTAACAGTGTGACATACATAAACTAATAGACTACCTAACTGAAATCAATATCTTGAAAACTTTATAAAATATATCTTTGTCGCTAATAACATGGTTGATGCGACAGTAATAAACAAAATTAAAAAAAAATTATTCAACTATCTTGATTTTTTTGCTCGTTTTTGTTCGATATTGATAACAGCAACAGGTAGCTGACGCTGTGGCTTAATTGATTAAAGCGCCTGTTTAATAAGCAGTAGATCGCGAGTTCCAATCTCCCTGCGGCCTCATGTTTTTTTTTTATAATTTGTTATATACTAAACGAAGCTATTAATATAAAATACAAAAGTGAGATTAAAAAACTAAATAAATTATATTAGTTTCATTTGTTTTTATAGATAATGGTACGGAACCTTTCGTGCGTAACTTGGAAAACATAAAAGTGCCGTGTTACTTAAAATAATTCCAAACGACCTCTTTAGCGCGCCAAATCTACTGACGTCAATAAGTATGATGCCCAGCTGTGTACTCGTGATGCCGTGATATGGTTCCAATTCGAGGAATTTTGGGGGTTTCTTTTGGGCAGATTTTCGAGGGATTTTTTAAAATTCCCATACGCATTTTCATTCAATAACAATGATTTCTTGTTTGTCATTCAAAATAATTCACATTAAAATCATGTATGTTCATGGAAGACTCATTAATCACTGTTTATTACAAACCCGCGTTTTCTATAGGGTAAATTTGGTTAAATATTGTTGAGTACCAGTTTTTTGACTGCTTTTGAATTTAATTCAAAACTGAGGTATTTTCCAATGAAAATGTGATCTTGTTTGGATTCAGATTTATGCTTTATTTTCGAGAAAAATCGTTTTCAAATTTGGGACCAACTGTTTTATTTTCTGGATAACTGATTAAAATAAAACCGACTAAATTGTCTGGCTTATTTTTTCTAACTCTTTGAATAATAAACTACAACATATAATAATTTCAAATTGCCTGAAACATATTGGGCAAGAATGAATTTATATATATATATATATTTTTTTTTATTCTGTTATTTAACGTCGGTCTATTTCTGCGACTGTGGCTAATCACCGACGCCGGGGGCACTCTACCCCTAACCGGAAATTTTGGCGAACCCACTAGTGTACCAACCAGTGGTAGCGTTCTTTAACGAGCCCAACATCCATGGACTCGGGACCTCGGTTTTACGTCTCCTCCGAAAGACGGCATATCTGCTTGACTGTAATTATCGCATCGAACGCGTTCCACTACAGTGCTGGGTCGTCGCCCAATTTATATATATTAAAAATATAGGGGTTGATTTAGCCTCAGGGTACCCTCCAGTCAGGTCTTTGATTCCGTGTTGCGGTTTATAGGAGAGGTATAAATAGTTTCCAGCTTGTCTCAGCTCTCCTACTATAACGTTTTACCATTTAAATAAAACAACTAGGAAAATATCTACTTAAACTATACAGTCGATGAGGTAAACACAAATAATATAAATAAACTATAAAGCTTCCAATTAATGTTCAACTGTGGTACACCGCTGATTGTGTTACGTGTCGATAGATAATACTGATTTTAGACCAAACAGAAAGTCGCCTTAATAATCGAGCATGCGTAAAATAACTGTAGGTGTTGTACATTATTCGCAATTTTTCTAGTGGAAGTTTGACAATAAATAGTGCAATGTTGTACGTGCAAAATACTAGCGACGTAGTAGAGAATGTTCACATACAAATTATTATTCTTGGTCAAGCTCCAGTGAGATAACTAAATGTGACTGCCACTATATTACCAACGATATTTAGAATAATTTAAAAAACGAAGTAAATTGGTGTAAATAATTTCAAGCTAATGAGAAAATTATGCTAATAGGTAATAAATGTCGTAAATAGTTTTCTATAGTGGCACGATAATAGTAAATATACAAATATGATTGAATATAGACACTAGCATTATAA
>CAJUYI010000379.1:138403-155794 GCA_910591695.1 Galerucella pusilla
ATTTTTATTTGAAAGCTCTTAATGCTTTCATTGTTTTCGTTCGCATTATTATTTTTGTTCTTGTTTGTTTCAGTGTTGTACCTACTTACATTTCATATAATATATGTTAATATTGCTCTTTGCATTCATTAGTTTGATTTTCCTTACGATATTTCTCAGATATCCACATATTCTCGAACTTTTATCACTTTCGTTAGTACCGCAATTTAACATAATTGAAAAAGGTGACACTTTAATTTAGAACATTTATAAATAACCGGATAATGTAAACACTTGTACGTAATTCACCTCCTTTAGAAGCTGCCAGAAAAACCATTAAAATTAATAGCTTTGAGATAAAGACAAGAAAAATCTGGTGACAAATGGTGTACTAATAGCCCTATATTATTTTAAGAGCGCGCTACTAAGAAAACGAATCAAATATTTCAAATAGTAGTTCTTTTTAAATCGGTAGCGAAATGATGTTTAAAAGGTATGGTAGAAAAATCTGTTGTTCTGATACTTTGACGGCACCATCAATATTTCCTCAATTCCTGTCCGTGTTGAAATATTTTTAGATAAGCCATGGGTGGGCCAATTAGTTTTAAGGTAAAGAAAAAATACTTTTGAGGTCCAAAATAGGTAAAAGGAAATTATTGACGAATCTCCAAATCTATAATAATAATAATATAATAATATATCAGATAATACACAAATCATTATAATATTAGAGTCAAATAATTACATCCTTCAAACATCTGTACTATAAATAAGCTAAGACAAAAGCACATACTTAAGAGCTAAAAAACAGCAACAACAACCAAAAACATAATAGGAAATAACCAAATGAAAAAATGGAATAAAAAAGTAACACAATGAAATCGGTTACTTACAGGCTAGCTGTTTCGTTTTACGTAATTGATGAGGGTTCTCTTGAAGCGGTTTAAACTCTTAATAGATTTTATTTCATGGGGTAGATGATCTATTCGCTGTGTTAAGTTGATTATAATGATGATATTCATGGAAAGTGGATATCTCTAATAAGTTAAATTCGCTGGGCTGTATCTTTGAGATCCTCAAGTAAGTCGTGTTGAATGAATTTCCACGAAAATCCGCTAACTGTAAGGGGTGATGTAGCGCGAAACAATAAAACTTATAAATTGGAGGACCTACATCAATTACTGCAAAATTCTTTGTCAAAAGTGTCTACAGCGAACTGGAAAAAAGCTGTAAGTCATGCGCATAAAGAAGAACAGAAGATGTGGCAACTGGACAATATCATAGATGGGGCCGTTGAATCTATAATTCGTCAGATTTTGATGGAATTGAATTTTGATTAAGTAAATCATCTGCAAGTTTTTAACAAGTCAGTCCTTTTTATGGCTACAAATCATTCTTACATGTAGAACCTATACTAATTAATCAATTAAATTGAACAATCTAGGATCTTATTTTTACCTAACTTCACAGCACAACTTTTCACTGAAAAATAATGATAAAAAACAAATAACCGACGCGTGAAGATAATCCCGAATAAAAAATAATTATGTTAGTTTTGTAGACATCCCTGTAGACCATCGAAATTGCAAACTCCGGAGAGATTTACAAAGATCCCCGAGATATTCGGTAGGTAAGCATCTGACAACCGCAAAACGTAATCCATCTTTATAATGCACCCCTTGCTGTCATTTCCTTTAACTATTAACTTCGGAAATGACAGTTCAGCAGAGACATTACAGAATACGTCCTCCGAGTAATTATTTTTGATATTGGATGGCTTCGGAAACCACTTTAAATCGTTGCTTGGTTTTCATCAAAAACACGAAACGACCGACATGAAATTAGGAAATATATAAATTTAGACCAACATCTGGAAGCAATATAAAAATGTTGATTCAATTAAGCGGCAAAAAATAGTTTTTCTTCCTACCAGAACGTTATAGATATATTTTCTTTTGTCAATGAATAGTATTTATAAATCCTACTTCCTTCTCACAAAAATAACCACTTAAATAAAATATAACAAACATGGACTTAAAATAGAATAAAACTCTGTACACTTCTTCATGGTCATTTAATTACTCCAGTGTATGACCTAGGGGAGGTAATCTAGGATGCAAAATAATAAATACCTGAATAAAAAGTCCTTAATCATATAGATACAGCAACTCGGAGGGAATTTTAACACCTGTACTCCTGTGGACTGATTATGATTTTGTACTTATGAAAAATTCCGAATAATGTTGAAGCTATTTCAGATAAATATGTTTAATACTAACAGTAACAGATCATTACTTTCATTAATCATAGCATATGTTGTTTTATTACCGTGAAGAAATATTATTAACTTTACCAATTACTTTATACGTCAAAATGTACAGCTCTTCTTTTTATTTATCTTATAGTTTCCGTTAGAAAACTAACAAATAATAGCTCAATAGCAAAAATGTATGATTGGTATTTAATGTGAATCTGGATAATATAATTCCTAATGGTTATTTAAGTATAATTATTATTGATTGGCTATAATAGCAAATAAATTAACGATTTTACGATTTTGAAGTGTTTAAGTATGTGTCTTACATAAAAAAAAAACACCATCCAAATGCTCGGTTAATTATTCTCTTACACTCACCATAAGCAATTAACAAATTTATGATCGTAACCTAGTCTTGACAGGTTTGTTATGTAAAAATACAGTACGATTTAACAAACGGACAAACACAGTATACAAATATTGAGATTTTCAAGTTTATTAGTTTATATACCATATTTCCCAAAAGCTATTTGCGATTATTATGCACAGTGTGAATTATAATTATTGTACAAAGGTATACGACAATTGCGATTGAAACCTACTCTATACAGATGGTGAAAAAGTTACGACAAGATGACGTGTCAAGCTAACCCAGCTTTGTAATGTCATGCTGGAAGCAATGGGGGATGACGGATTTGATAACCGTCTGGTGTTCAGCGACGAAGCAACATTTCTTTTAAGCAGCAAGGTGAACAGTCACAATAGTCGAATATGGGGTACGGTGTATGATTCTTCAACATGAAAGGGATTCTCAAAAATTAAATTGAGTGTTTTTTGTGCCGTATCCAGCACAAACGAGTATGGACCATCTGTCTTTCATAAAAAAACTATGACCGCTATGTCGTATCTTGATATATTGCAACTGTGGTTATTTCCGCAGCTGATGACTGATTCCAACAATTTTATTTACCAAGATAAAGCTCCACCTCACTGGCATCATGGAGTGCGTCGGTGTATCAACGAGGAACTACTCGTTGGCCGTTGTGCTGCAGAACATTTGGTATTGTTTGCAAGGTCTCCTGATATTACACCATGTGATTTTTATTTTTGGAGGTAAAAACATTGAAGACATGGTTTTCGTACAACCACAACCACAACCTACAACACAACAGCGTGTATGGGCTGAACTGGACAATCCTTTGGACGTCTATCGTGTGACCCAATGATCCCACATTCAACATTTGTAATACTCTGAAACTTTAATGTTTTCTCTGACTACCGACATATCATTCCACTCTAGTTGTAATAAATATAGCTTTGGCAAACCCAATTATTTTTTTGTAGTAATCCTGTATTAATCAAATGAAATGAGCAAACAAGTACTAGAAACTTGAGAAAACTAGAATGAAAAAAGATACCTTAAATTATCTGCCGATAGTGAGAGTCGAACGATTCGCAATTTCAAAGCTATTTTTCTCACAGGCGATTTATAAAAAAAATACATTTGGTTAACTCTGTAAAATGTTCAAAATTACCCATTCTTTATAAAACGACTTTCTAATCTATAATCTGTAAGGACGAACCTACCTATCAATAAAGTATGTAATATTTTTATGGGTAATCAATAACTGCTGTACACGATTACGCAGCAGCCTTTAAAAAAATTTACATATTCTCATCTATACAAATATACAACGGTTCTTTATTCATTTACAAAAGGTCATTCTGCTAGCTAGCAGAGTTAGTATATAAATAATGATGAATGCTTCTTTGTTAGTTTTGGCTAAAGTCAAAGGTGTAGGTACTCTAAGGGAATTAACTTAATTAAAATCCAAAACATTAGGAAGTTATTGTACCCTAAAGTCAGTTTATAGGGACGAATGAAAGTATTTCATGTTTATTCTTGAAAGCACTTCCAAATAATTTGGCATCATGTAAATAGTATCCCAATAGCACTTTTCTAGTCAAAATTTTGGCGGGAAGATGAGTGCTCTTCTTGCCAAAAAAGGGGGTTGGGTGGGTGACCACTGGTGAAACAGCGGAGTAGCATATCACAGCTTGCAGGTATTATACCACGGTCACGAGTCCATGTATGTTAGGCTCGATAAAGAACCCTACCACTGGCTGGAACACTAATGGGTTCGGAAAAATTTGGTTGGTGATCAGCCTCAATCGCCAACGTTGAATAACCGAATAAATAAAAAATTGTCTTCTTCTTCTTCTTCTTCCTCCTTTTTTGGGATAAAAAATTGTCTAAAAATGTAATATCCAAATATCAAATTTAGAGGAAACTATATTCTTCGTACCTACCCAAACAAACCAAGAGAAGAAAGAAATAATAAAAAGAAAAGGTGGTCAAGGTAATAATGAGAAACTACAACCACTTGAGATCGAATGAATGCCTAAGCTGGAGTAAGACTACACCAAGAGTTTTGAAAGGTGTCTTATTCCATTGCCACCTGAACGGGCACCTCAAGAAGCTCGAGGTAGTGAGAAAGAAAGAATGTGGATTCTGTGGAATGGAAATAGAAACCTACATTCACATACTAAGGTTCTAGAGACTTTCTTCAGGAATTGAGTAGCTGAAGGTGGCACAACAGATCTTTCAAATATCAAGAAGGGTTAATAAAAAATATTCATAGGTACATCGTGTAAAAGACCATCTATCAAGTATTGACGAATTTAGTTCAGTCCAACTAGCCAGTTTTCGAAAAATTAAACACCAACAAACTGAACCATAAAATTTTGCCATCTTCACGGGTATTAAAGGAAATAAGATGCTGTCGAAGCTGCCAAAAACTTTTCAACTAATTTAAATATAGTATCGAGCCAAGACCATGAACTTGCTAGGGTCTAAAACTGCATTTACTGGACATGAATCAGTATTTGGGATAGACTCCTTGGACTAGAGTATCCAAGGGAAGATTTCTCCTATTGAAAAGACTGTTAAGTCTGATAAGGGCTACTGGTCTCTTCACATAAACGGCACAACCAAGAGCACAAAATGCCTAAAGGCTGAGGTGTCGAGAACTCTAAGAGCCTCTGACTGATGGTACCGAACTAATCAATCAACACCTTATACACTTGAAAAAAAAATACATTACCAACGAATGGGAGTTGAGATAGAATTTAAACCACGTCAATAAAATTCGTCAAATAATACCTAGTGTATCTGGGCTTCCTTCCTCACCTCAGTCACCTCACAATAGATCCTATCAAATGGAGACAATTAGGCTTAGAATAAAGCATAACCAATCACTACTTCTGTGTGATCAGTACCAATGTGTTGAATCTGTGGTGCCCCCAACAACGTAAAAACAGCTCTTACGGATAGAATATATAAAACCCCACAATCCTGGAATTAATTAATATTTATAGGCTCTGAACCTTATTTTATATTTGTATGTATTACCACAAATGGTCAAACACAAAAAAAATCAAGAGCTGCTTATTTATTTTGTAAATGACTGTTACAGATAGGTAACATACAACTCACAATATTCTCAACAACTTTTTATTTACCAAGTAATAATCACAAGAAACTTTGAAATTACCTAGCTCCTACTATGTTAATAATAATTGTATAACATTTTTTATCAACTTTTGCGTTACACGCGAGTTAAAAAAAACACTGCGCGACACTGGTTGTAGCTGCCATCTAAGTACACCTATCAATTTGTTGTAACGAGCAAAATGACGTTCCCCTTGTTCTCTACGTTTCTTAAGAAGATCAAAAGAGCACGAGAAGGTAAATGCTTGAATTTAAATAAAATATGAACTTGAAAGAAGTGAATATAAATTATTTTCAAGAGCGAAATTCTTGGAAGAAAAAAATTGTCAGATCATGTCCAATGAATTATTCATAGTTTTCAATTATTATGAAACCTTATGACACTATTATACTCTAGCAGAAGAAATTATCAATAAAAAAATTAGCGACAATCTTATATGAATTATCCACAGAAAACTGAAATGACTGGAAATTTTGACAAAAGAGACTTTCTATCTTTTCCTAGCATTGTTTCGTATTAATTTTTTCTGAGACACACCAACAAGATACATTGAAGATTTTGCAAACATCCTACTCAGTTAACTCAGTAGTACCTACCGTAACGATTGTGAACTTTCTCATTATTCACGTTTATCCTTCGTAATTTTTCTCGTATTTTCAATTCACTTAAAGATACCTGCCAATATGAAATAGTAAAGAACTACATGAAAGCTTCAAATGGAGTCGGGTTGGTGAAATTTAAATAAAGAGAACCACAATAGATCTGGAAAGGTCGCATTGGAATGTGCCAGTATGCTGGGATATTAAAAAAAAGGTTGAAAGGTGTCTTCCTTTTTGAATGGCGAGCACAGCTACATCATTATGGTTCGCAGACTTCGTCCAAACAGCTTTGTTTAATTCAAAAAAGCTCAAATACCAACGCACATAACGGCTTTTTATAGAATCATGCGAAACCAGAACAGAAATAATTTTAAAATGAGTAAAATATGAATCCGAACGCAGGCAATACCATAAGTCATATCTGTGGTTGCAGTTGTTAATGAAGACAGGGCTGGACAAGCAAAGGAAAGAAAAAAGTACAATATTGTTAGTTAATTTTGAGTTATTATTGATAGCAAATGGAGAAAATTTATATTTTTTTTCAATAAAGAGCATATATAATGAATGAATATTCTCGAGAGTACAATGTATAATTATTCAAAGTTGAAATATCTTATCAAACACTTCCCAATTAAAATGTCTTAAGACCGCATTAACCGACCGCCTGTGAAGCATCTTTTCACCGAAGAAGGAAACGCACAAATAACTTGAAAACTAAAAACCGAAACCTTTTAAAGACCTGCCTAGAAATATTTGTTTTGTAAGCAATTATCCCCACAGGGACTCTTTTGTTATGGTATTGCGGTTCACTTATCACTTTTTTTTTCTGTTAAAATAAACGTGTGCTTAAAAATCTTGTTACGCTCGACTGACTTCCATTCCCGAGCTAACACAACAGAAATTGAGTTTTTGTTTGAGTTTTTATCAACGAATACGAGCCAGTGAAATGGTATTTTTATCTTGTAGAAATTTTCTGAATGTGGGCTATAAAATGTCATGCTTATGATTAAAAGTGTTGCATTAGTAATGTGAAGTGATAAGTTCATTGAATGATAATCCTCAATTAAATACTGAATGCTGTGTATGTATAGTCAATATTTTTTATAATTTTTTTTCCTACGCCTCAGCTCTTATCGTTTTAACTGAAAAATTATGGGAATACTGTTTATTAAGTTTATTTTAGTGGAAGAAAAAATATGATATCGGCTGTATTACAGTTGTTTTTACCAATTAGACTTCTTATTGCGTTAAATTTATGCCTCTACGACAATTACAGGTAGTGCAACTGGAGCAATTGATGCGTTGGATACTTGAAGGTGTATACCAGCAAGAACTCTCAAGGCGTTGTCAGTAGAGCGTGGAATCGACAGGCTGCAACTGGGAATGCAGAATATACACATGGAACAGGACAAGTACAAGCCACAACACAAGCTCAAGACCGTTTAATAGTACTTACTGCTAGGAGAAACCCAACATTCAAGCTTCAAGAACCAACAGTTTTTTTTGACAAGTTACAGGACTGTAATATCCGGCCAGACTATCAAAAGAAGGTTGCATATTCTTAATTTGAGTGCAAGAAGACGCCGTAAATACCCACGATGAACGACAGCGCAGCGTGCATGCAGACATCAGTGGGACATAGAGTACAGCAATTGGAATCTTGGAAATTGTAGGCATTGTCTTTTCTCCGACGAATCACGATTTTGGTTGTATACGTCTGATGGTCGAAATTTAGTATGAAGAGAAAAAGGATATCGGTATGATGCAAATTCAATTATGCCAACCACTCCTTTCGGTGGAGGATCAGTTTATGTGAGGGGTGGCATATGTTTTGATGGCCGCAATGAGCTGCTGGTCTTGACTCAGCAAACAATAACTGCTGTAAGATATCGCGACATGGTTATTGAGCCTATAGTACCATTTTCTGGCGCCATAGGTGCAAGATATGTTTTTATTGCTGATTATGGTCGTCCTCACCGAGCAAGACTGGTGAACGACCAGGTAGAACATCATGGGTTTACTAGGATGAAGTGGCCTGGTGACCCTACTCACCAGATATGAATTGCAACGAGCATGATCTGACGGAAATGGCAGCCATTATATATTAATTCAGCAACCTGCAGAAACATTTCATCAATTAGCTAACGCATTGTCATCTGGGCCTTAATTCCACAGCAGATCATCAATAATTTAATAGCTAGTCTCCCAAATTGAGTAATAGTATACTAAGACATGAAAAAGCTGATAGAGGGATCATCAACTCTATATATTGGCTCAGAATCCTTACTATGGGATACTAAATCTACCATGCCGTCGGTGCACAGAGCTGAAGAACTACTCAAGATCAGTGGGAATCACAACAATAACGGATCAATGGTCACAGTCCAATGAGAGGACTCCTGAACCAAATGGGGCTATACAACGGAGAACTTTCCTGTGAACAATGTGGTAAAGGATTAGATTAGGCCAATATTGTACTGTCAGAATGCGAAGCATGAGATCGCACATGACAGAAAATAACCGAACAGCCTCCCAAAGAAAACTTGGGCCAGCCGGTGTGGAACTTGTAGAGCCTGATATAGGTAACTGGGGTTATGGAATGGGTGTTGTGAAGCTAAGCCTGGAAAATTCAAAAAATCCAAGATGCTGAGCTGTAGGTGGCGATATCAACCGAGCAAAAAAACTAGCTTTATAATTTATAATTTTTCTGTGTCAATATTAAAAGAGCCTGTAGGTTATTATGCTTTCATTATCGTCTATATTCAATTTTAATTCAATCGAATAAACAAAGTTTGTATAGTTGTATCGTATGTCGATTAAAAAACATTCTAACTATATATTTTTCAAAAACAAGACATTTCTTGTTATCAGTGTCAATATAAACGGTCGATTAAGATTTATATAAGCGGCGAATATCAAAACACATTTCCGCAAAAAATATCAAATTTCACGATAGAAATCTTAGATTTTACGTGACAACACTAGTGATACCAATTCCTGTAACATAAATAACAACTTTTCGTAATTTATTGCTTAATTATAAATAAACATCGATTTTTTATTGGTGGCCACAAAATTAATTAATAGATGTGATCTCAAACGCGATGTTATCGAAACAAGTAATATTGTTTTGTGTCGTTTTCAAATGAAACTTTTATTCTTCTTTTTGCTGGATTCAAGTAGTTTTTAAAAAAACTCCAATAGGTACGACACTGAGGTATTGTTTTTAATCTGCTTTCTATTTACGTGCAGCTATTTTTGTGATTAAAGTAAAATAAAAAAAGTTAAAACTTAATATATTAAATCATTGTTTTATATTACTCCAAATAACTCAGCTCGTAAGAAGAAATTAACTTCATCAACTGTATAATAGTCTACAAATTAACAAAAAGTGCAAATCATACAGTTGCTGGAAAAAGCAAAATCAATTTCTAATACTCAATACTCATCGTAATACTGTAACATTGTACATGAAGCAGACGATGAAAAAGGTATTGCGAGTCCAATCGAAGGTTAAATGTGCTCAAATAATTGTCAAAACAGTCTCCTTTAACGAACTAAAGGAGACTATAATATATAATATGCAAGTACTGTAGATTAACTTGAAAATAATTTCATTACTTATAACTATTGCATAATATTTTCTGTTCATTTCCATTATTATAGTTTATTACCAAAAAACACAACGTAACCTAATTCAACACATTGACAGCGTCAAAAATTATAAAATGAATGTTCTATCATATTTGACAGCGCTAGGTAAATAAATAATAAATAACTGTTGTAATAACAGTTGAGAGTTAGCAGAATTACAGAATCCTGTCTGAACGCAACCGCTAGATTAGATTTGATGAGGTGGCTAACCGGCCTATTCCACCTTTCAGATCTATTGTGGCTCTCTGAAAATATATATTATATATTCCAGCCCGACCCTTTTTAAGTAGCCAATCAGCCTCGAGATTGAATATTTCATGTAATTTCCCTCCAGCGGCTTCTCATCGCCTAGTACAAGAAACCGCACATTCACCAGGCACATTCGCATGGCATGGGATGTGCTCTTCAGTTTCCTCTTTCATGTAACAGAATCTGCACATGATTCCGTATGTCAACCCCATCAACTTTGCGTGCCTGTTAAGCTTACAATGCCCTGTTAACATGCCTATTACGTGTTTGACAGTTTTTCTATCTTTGCTTATTAAGTCTGCCGTGAAAGTTGGCGAATGTCCTCTAATTAACTGTTTCGCCTGTCTCTGTCCTTGTGTCTTATCTACAATTACTTAGAGAAGCTATTGATCCCGAAAGAACACGAATACTGGAAAATAATGATACCATGTCAGAAGCGTTGCTAGCGTTTCAACAAGATGGGGTACCTCCACATAATGCTCTCGAAGACAGTTTTTAAACGAACCATTTCCTGCTCGGTGGTCTGGTAGACGAAGTACAATGTTGGAGTGGCCACCTAGGTCACCCCATTAACCCCCCAAATGTATTCCACTCAGCTAGCATCTCTAAATGATTTATGTCAGCGAATTATTCCAGATTGTCGCCAAATAACCCAAGTAAAGTTACTACATAGTGTTCGGAACACATTTGAGGCTCGATTGTATCACTGTATGGAAACCAAAAGTCAATTTGAGCAGCTTATAAAATAATCTAGTATTGTTTAGATTACGAATTAAATTTATACTATTAGTATATTCGAATTATCCGTAATTGATTGGCTTTTTATTTATGTATTATACATTTTTGTAATCCTCTTGTAGAGAAGAATGCAAAAATGTATGGGGTGTTCCATTAAAAAAAATGGGAGAGGTGACCATAGGGTTGGGGTAAAAGTTATAACGTCTACCTCTGGGCAAAAAGATTTCTAACCTTTATTTGTTTTTTCATTTTATAGTTTTCATTCTAATGATCTGTATTAATCATTTATGAACATAAGTTTGTTTTATGTTGCGATAGCAATAATTCTAGTGTTGGTTGATACTAGAGTAGTTACTTAAAACTTATGTCATCGAAGGAATTGAGCGCTCCTTGTTTGTATGTACTCAATTACAGTTTCCTGTAAAATATAACTCGAAAAGTAGTTATATTTTTGAAAAACTTTGAAAGGCGTAATAATAGTGTAAAATATATTATCCCCTTGTATGTGCTTAACGTAAGGCAAACGTTCAAAATAAGTTTCCATCGAATCGCATATAATGAATATTTCTAAGAAAACCTATTCACAAATGGGTTTACGTTCAATTGAAAATTATAAGGATCTCAATTACGGTTCGCATACAGTAATATCTTTATATTCATTTACCGAATATAAATATATAATAACAGGTTTGTTATTCGAAAATTGACTTATCGTAAATACAGATAATTACAATTATTGTAATCATGTGTGTATAGGACTAATTATTAGTCGGTATAGCGATTAGAGAATATAAAGGATGATTTTTCAATTACATTTATTCGACAATTATCTCTATAATCCCGTTATGGCTGCAGAGGACGGATAGTTTCAAGAATATATATTTAGTGATCTGTGCTGAGGGCTATGACAACACTTGGATAAGCACATTTTCATGTCCGTCCCACATACCTGATTAAGTATCAATCTTTCAATTAAACATTGGAGTTCTTAAAGGTAGCGTTATTAGACTTGTTTTGTAGATTATCTTTATGAAAAATCATCATCTGCGCCTGAAGACATGACACAAAGTCTGCGAACCTGTGCAGTATGGACGGCTGAGCACTACAAGTAAATAAAATGAATAACCTCGAAGCCTTAGAAATGTAGACCTACAGGAGAGTAGTAAAAATCCCATGGATGACTAAAGATACAAATAAAGAGATCTTGAAAAATAATGTTAAATACCATCGCGCAGAAAAACAGTATATCTATGAGAGGTAAGCCAGCAGGAAGAAGATGTCATGGTTTCGAAACGTTACAGGACAGGAACAAAAACAGTGGGAGACTCACTTAGCAATATAACAGTGTGAGTGTGATTTGTGCCCAGCATCTTTATACTTATCTAGTTATCTATGTCATCGCAAGAGATTCTCAAAACTTCTACAGTAATACCAAGATCAACAAAACATTTACAGTTGCTTGGAAAAAAAGAAGCATTTGAGACCAAATATATGGAAATGGGAAAAGCTTATGAAGGAGATACTTTACACGAGGAAGACGAATCAGTAAACGGTATCAGTTTCATTGAAAACGACTTGGAACATGTAAAAATCTTGATGTGCATGTTACCATTCATGAGTTACAGTTCCGAGTAATGAATGAAGTATTGGAGGGGCAAACAAAGTCCTCTGGACACAGATTTTCTTGGAAGCAATTCAAGAACCCTATAGTTATTGAATAGTTCAAGTTCCTGGGCCAAATATCTACTAATTAGGCCAGGTTCCTGAACAAAACAAGTTTTTGAAAGAATGGAGGTTCCTGGTCAACTTCCATTGAAAATAAATCCATTTTAGAAAAGTAATTTGTAGATGTGTTGCACTCTACATATCACTGGCTTAAATTATGTTAATTTAATGTTTTATAAGTCACTTGCTATAATTTTGTGAATTTTTTTTCATATAATGTACCTACTAACCCCTTACACTTGATACTTGTGAATGTCAACATTATATCTATTTTTTTATGCAGGGGGTTTTATTTATTACACCTAACCAACTTACCGTAATTTCAGTATATTCTAGTTTTTCATAGGCAGGTAACAGCATTTAAAAGTTAGCTGATTTTAAATGTTTTATTTATTCTTTCTAAAAGGAAACAAAATTAGTGGCACCTTTTATTTTTTTGTCCCTGTCAGAATACAATATATGAGAACTTATTATCTCCAAATAACAGGTCAGTTTGGTAAGATCCTGCTTTATCAATTTTCCCATTTTCTTAACATTCAACGCCTTGAGTTAGTTGTTGTTTCCATTTTTTGCCACTTTTTTGCTTTGTGTAACTTTCTTCGTTACCACAACGTTCATTTAGTCTTTTTTGCGAAAACAAACAAACCTTTAAGTAGAGTTTAATCGTCTTTATCGATCCGATAAAGCTGAGACTGAAGAGTATTAGAGAACCAAGACAGTAAGACTAATTGGCCACCATCAAACAGGGATCATAGTCACAGCTGCCCCTACGTAAACTAGGGTCGAAATAACAATGTAAACCATGACTATGACAGGCGACAGGATATCGGAGATAGAAAAAGACCGGAGAGCATAGGTCAGACAATGTGTGACAGGAAGGTTTTTTATTTATTTTCCAATTAACTTTCCCAATATGGATTGAATGTGAGTAACAAAGAGAAAAATTCAGTATTCCCGAGAGTTTTTTTGGAATTTATTTTAAAATTCATCAGAGATATACATTCCATAGGTGGTAATAATTTAGAATCCTTTCGTCTCCACCGGGACGTGACATTCTCATCGTTGAAAAAAAACATAAAAAGGCTACTGAATATAAACCACTCGTGGATACGAGCTACAGCCATCATAATACAACGATTCCGTCGAACCCTCGTTATGTGTCCAACGTGTTTGCTGTTTATCTATAAAAAAATAATTGGATTTTCGATTGACTTTGTGCCTCAATATTGCCTACTCTTTCTATGCCACTTAAAACCATCAACGAATAAGAACCACTGCCGTGCCTGACATTTTAAATCAACTATGCACTGGAAAAATAATTCTTTTTCCGTGCGTACGTCTATGGAATCTTTATGAGTAATAATTCTTTATTGTTTTATGGACGTCGGTTTCTAATATTCTGAAACACTGTGGATTACAAGAATACTAGACACTTGTATTGACTTTGGTAAATTCACGTTATATTGAGACAATGTAAGATAACAAAATTAACTTCTTCATACAAAAAATCTAATATGCAATAATTACATTGAAGTAAAAACTAAACAATTTTTCTTTTTATAAAGACGATTATGTGGGCATCTAAGACTCGATTTTGGTAATGGTCATCTTGGTCATCACTAAAACCAGGCGGATCTAGACCCATGTTGATACAGATCCAATAGTGGAAAATAAAGGAACGTTATTTTCATGTAAAATATAAAAAATCGTATAAAATTTGGTTACTATTTACATTTTATTTTAAATTAAATGAGAATGTTTCTACTTTTTTACAGAAGAATAAAACCCATTATTTAAAATATATTAGAAACAATACCATGTTATACTTTGGTGGTTGGATATCATATAACCAAACAGTTTCAAATACCTGAATCTAAATTAGGATTTTCTTTGGTGAACGTCAGCTTTTTTTCTTGTACCATTGGTGTAGGATAATCCATTCTTTTATTTTTAAAATCCACTTGGCTTAATTCTAACTAATAAGATACTACTTACATCAAACGAAACCAATGTTGTATTTTTTGTATTGTATTATATAATTTCTTTATTGAATCGAATGAAATTTGAATACAGATTTTGGGTGAAACCGGCAAACCACAGATTTTTCTGGTAAATTAAGATTTTGGCTATACAGGGTGTCCCAGGAGTTCGTACCAAAAACTTGTGAGGTGATAGAAAGACTAAAAATAATGATGGTATTTCATATAAAATTTTTTCTTCACGCTCTTCGCTAACGAACTGTAGGGCTCTAAAGTTGGAAATGAAAAATGGTTTTTTATTTACTATTATCAAATGGCTGATTGGAAATGAGTAATATGTCAACCGTTAATAATCACCATAATTGCACACTTTTTGGCGCGATATACAAGTCTACAACATACTTGTGAACTCAGGTACCGACCAAGTTAAATGGTGGATGCGTCATTTTTTTGGTAAGTAAAACTTTTTTCAGTTATAAATGCAACAATTGGACTTTATGAACATTTTTAGAGATATCAAGTCCTCCTGTGACATCTCGATAACATTAACGGTTTAAGAGATACGGGCAACTTTATGTCGCACTGTAATTCTACATAATTTTTAAATGAAAATTAATACTATCCACATTTGAAGCCTTAACACAATTAACATCGTATGATATTTGTTTATGAAGCAATGATAAACCAAGTCACTGCCAAAACGGCGCCATCAGTGAAAATGAATAAAGTGAAGAATTCAACGTAAATCAAGCTGCTGAAGAAATTACTCAAGAACTAACACCACAAAAATAGAGAAAACTATATGAACAACAGTACGAATAATTTGTAAGGTGAACAAATAAAGATTTATGTTATACTATAAATAAAGATTTATGTTATACTATGGTACATTTCCATTTGTAGTTCAAATCCCTTGGGATTTTAACTGTCACTTTATATCCAAAGTCTAAAAGTGACACTTTAGTCTCGGAATTTCATAAAAATATATTAAACTTCTCGAAACTTTGCAACTCAATATGAGGTATAGTGTTAGTTGAAAGTGAACGGTAGAACCAGTAGTCTCAATCACAAGAAAAACATGGGATTCGACAAACCAAATCAAGGAATGATGTGGACGAAAGTAAAGTGACAAGTGAGACAAGATACTCTTGCAATTAATTTGATTTTAAACTATTGAATGCTACATTTAACATGAAATATAAAATATAAAAGTTTATTAAACCTTTGTCAGTTCTACCAAAAAATCGTCGCGATCAAGGGCTACTAGCACGGCTTCGTTTAGGTTATATGCGGCTAACTCACACTAACATCAAATGTAATTAATATTGTGACTCAAACTAATATGCACCTACTTGTTGAATGTCCTCAACTAACACAACAGCGACAACTGGCACAACTCTCCAACAGTGGATTATCGGACGTATTGGGAACAAACTACCCATCCTAAAGACATTTCTTAAATTAATAAATGTTATAAAATTTCTATAAAATACCAAATGTAAGTAACTATATAACTATATGTATACACCAAATATTGCTAATGACCCCTCGTGGTCGAGAAAAAAAAACAAAAAATGTATTCAAAGTTTAGAAAAAATTGAAATGAAGTTGTGCTATCGCCAACCTCAGACCTTCGGGATTAATTTCGTTTATATACTTAACCACTTGAGCTGGTGAGTTCAGTAGAGCGTATCATAATTTTTAATATTCATAAATTTAAGGCTAACAACAAGAACAGTGAGTTAATCGGCTTATAAATTCAATAACTAATTCTTTAGTAATTTCAGGTAAGATAGGATTTAACATAAATTAGATTTTCAGTTCAAACCAAGAAAGTTTTCTATTAATTTGTGCGAATAAATGTGTCCTATTGATGAAGCTGACAATGTTCAAATAAATTTCGTGCTTCTACTATTTTATGAAATCGTGGCTGCGTACGAAGAGACAGAAATCGCGAATAAAATCATTATGTGAAGTGAAGATAGTGTTGTAATATGCTATTGCATTATTTACTTTTTAAACTGATGTAGGACTATTCAGCTTTCCGTTTTCCACGGGTAACACAACTTAAAGCACGACCATATTATGTCGAACGTTTCAAACGAGTGACTTTAATGAATAACTTGAGTATTTCCTTGTCATTGTAACCCATATTTAGACAATTTCTCTGGGAATGCTAAAATTGCAAGGACGTATTGTATTGATGCTGTAAATTTTATTGAGGTATTTTTAAATGTTTACAAACCTAGTGTAAAAAACGTTATAATTGTTTGGAAACAAGTATAATTATCACCGTCGTTCTCAGTATCATTTTCAGTCGAGTTGGTAATAATGTGATTCAGAGGTGGGCCATTTTACAACACGCATTTACTAAGTTTTTTATTTAAAATGCTTTTTGCTGTTATGTTTTTATTTCTGCAACTATGCTGTGAATTTTTTTGAAATATGTACGTTTTCAAAAGTGACATATTGGGAGAATGTAAAATTAACACCATTTTTATTGTTATTTATGCAAAAAGTGTTCGATCCAAAAAGTAAATATTATTAATTTGAAGTTAGGACTTAATCTTGGAGATTTTGGCTGTTCTCCTATGTTATCTATACATATAAACTATACTATAATAATAATATAATACTAATTACTAATATACCAATATACTAATATACTAATATACTAATATACTAATATACTAATATAC